>OY293420.1:15792142-15907142 GCA_958502065.1 Chrysolina americana | reverse complement strand
GAGTCAGTGTGTGCTTATAGTTAGTGAACATGGAAAATATTTCAATTCGCTGAGAAAATACTTTCGGAAACCTTGAAGCTCATATCCCCACAGTATGCGGAAATTTGGTAACAGCAACTGACTTTTTTTCAAGTAAATAATTTACTTGGCTAAATTTTCTCTGTGTGGCATGACAATTATCACTGATTTAGTTCATATTTAATCTGTTTTGTTTGTTTGTTTGTTTGGTCGTAAAGTATTTACCTTGTACACTTCATTCTTTTTCTCAGACTTGAGGTTGAAAAATAACTGGTGTTACGGTGAAGCTTGGCAGACTAGGGATATTCAAAATGAGATTGGATTGAGCAACTTAGCCTGGTTACCTACTGACAGATAACTCAGTAGATTATTGACCGTTCTTGAGATCGCACCTTGAACGATATGGCCCTCATTTTTATAAGCTCACACCAGTTCAAAGGAGACTTTAGAACTTGATGGCCACTGTATATACTAACGAAGGCAATGCGCTTCTAATCTATCGTATATAATAAACATAATATCAGACCATCGTTCCTCTTTCATTCAGATCGAACTAACCAGGTCACTTCGACTTTTTGCCTGGAAACCTACCTTACTTCTTTATATCATAATTCAGTTTTTCAGCGAATCAAAAATGATACCGTTCCATCTTCATACCATTATCTGATAGGGTTCAATTTGCTCAGCAGGTTGAAGGGTATCAACAAAATGCAATGATAGTAGACGTTTCAATAGTCAATGTCGATAAAATGCAATGAGAGTAACTCGTGATGTTTCCGGTTGTTACCTTCAATAGAAACACCCTTCTAGGTAGATTCACCGTATGCTGTGCCCATTTTTTCTTTGAATATATTATGTCAGTAGCAAAATGACTGTATTATTATGCATCCCATGTTTATATGCATAGTGCAGAACTTAATTCGTTCAATAAGATGAGACGTGAAACACAAAGTATCTTAGCATGTTGACAATAAAAGGTTCTTTTTTGAGAGGTAGGTTTTCTTGCCTGTATCCACAAAGGTGTGCATGCATGAATCTTTTATGTTTGTGCATAGCAGGTAAAGCTGTGATGCCATACACTTTTCACTTCAACACTTTAATAAATCCATCACACATCAATATTTCTCATAGTGCTTTGATGACTTGATACAGGTATAAATCTATTTTTATAACGAGTTATCCGGGTATGAAATGATACTGTTATGAATTGTCACCTTCGGTACTTAGCATGAAACGAGAACCAACGTAATTTGAATTTTCTTCTGCGAATTCAGCTCTTCATAATATTTTTCGTAAATTATTCAAGTGGATATGTTCTCCAAACAATCAGTAGTCAGCAAATTTTATTCGATAGGTTGTAGGCGCTTATGAATTTTGAAACCCCTACTTGCAGCTCACCCTAGTGAAAACTCACGTTTTTGGATTGACCAGTTGGCTACTTACAAATATATGAATTTTCACTTCTCTTCAATTACCTGCAACAAATTCTGTTTAGTTCTTGATGAATACATCGTGAAAAACTTCGTTTTCTCAAGCCTAAGATCTATAAGTGTGATTGCTGAGAGTTCAAGTTTTGAAGGCTCGTCGTCATAGCAATCATGTACCTAAACGTGGTCGAATGAATATCTGTCTATCTAACAAAATACCCTTTTTAGTGCGGTGTTTTATCTCTTTAGTTACTCAGAAGTTGATATTTCTTATCACAGTCACAATTGTAACAAAATTTACGGAACAGTTCGTTATTGGATCCTTGGACTTTTTGACTTCAGGTATTCATTCCATGACAGTGCCCGTTTAAGCTTTGTGAACTCAGTTCAAATGCCCAAATTGGGTCAAGAGTGAATAGAAATCAGAAATTGTTTCTGTGCGGTCAAAAACAGTTAAGACGAACTATAGACATTTGAAAGATTAACAAAATTTGACTCCACATAAATTCCTAAACCTTGAAAATCTTGGTCCTCCTTGGAAACCCAAGCTGTGGGGTTGAACGTTGGAAAAGAGATGAAATATACAGATATGGTGTCAGAAAATCACAGCTTCACTCTACCATAATTTTTGACATCCTTTCGTTATTTTCAGTAACTACTATCTGAACAATTGTTTGGACTAACTCTGTATACACATTTACCGTGATATGAAATTCTTAAAAACGATAATAGTTTTTTTTGTTCCTGATCCGCATGTGAACAACAAATGGGCTAATCTCTTATAGAAATTACTAGGGTGTGGTAGGATTTTTTGCGATTTATCTAAGTCAGCTAATTGTCATTTGAACAACTTTCCCGTATAATATAAACAATCTATAGGCTATACTCTACTAATCTAACATATTTCAAATGTCAACGGAATTGATTTTAATCTGCAACCAAATTGAAATATTTCATTCCATTATAACATTTGAATAATTTGGTAGATAACATTTGGAAACTAATGGCGCCATTCGAACTGATACGTCATTGAAGTCATTTGAGCGAAGAGAGTTTGATTTATAAACGGTTTGCATAATGGACAAAGAATTATTATTGATTTTTCTTGTATTCTAAAGTTTGCTAACATATCTGACAGCCTAAGAAAAGTAACTAAGTACTCTGTTCTCTTTCAAAGATGCAGATAAATACCAAAGTTATCAAAATTTTGTTGAAACTCCATCTTCAAAAATATATTACTGTTAGTATATTCCTCCCATATTAGAAACTCTAGTCCCTAGAAAAGTTATTAGGTACCTAATTTCTCCAAACACAATCCTCTATATTTGAAAATCTTCAATATAGTAATTTTTTGATTCAGCCAATACTCAACGGCAATCCACTATAAACATAGCGAAAATGATCAGGGAACAGAAGAGTTGTTCGAAGTTGATGATTCTGACACTTGATATTGCTAAATGAAAATAATCAATTCAGTTTATTCGCATAGTAATTACAATTATAACAATTTTGGGTTACAATAGCAATATATGTTCGCCAAGACTTTCTCTCTCCAATCTTCGCAATTCTGCATCAATTTTTTCTCTGAAAGCTATCGGAAATGGTCGATAATTTTTAAATATGGGTTTGAACATTCTCTTTCAACTTCAAATTGGAATTCTGGTATTTATAACAGCCTAAATTATTATCAAAAATTTCGTGAAATTCGTTAAAAATGGAAGATATATTATTTTATACATTCAGAACATCAGAAGTTGTTTTGAATTTAAATTTTGATAAAAAATATCCACATAAAAATGTTGATGGACATTTCCATTTTTTTTTAATTTTAAATCACACCCAGAACTCACAATCGGACAATTAATTGTTATAACATGGTTCAGATATTTTCGAAACAACTGCACCCGTATCCAATTGCATGGGGATTTGAACATCATTGCTGAACTATCAACTATCAAGGTTATTAATATGATGCAATATTATATATTTCAACAGCATCTTCTTCTCGTTCTTCCGCAACAGAATGATCATCTTCAACTTCTGAAATGTTTTATTTCATCCAACACACCAATCAAAGATAGATGACCAACTTTCTTAAATTTTTGATTGCCAGTCTAATACTTCATTCAGTTGATCTCCAAATTCACAGTTTGTGAAAAGGATGTGAATCCTTGCATACCATGCATTTATATTTTCATTTTCTCCATAACTTGCCTCGAAAACCTTATCCTCTCCTTGTATATAGATTTTACAAGATAAAAATAAGTCTTCAAGAAATAACAGAGGTCTTCATACTTCTTATCCATAACTGAACTAAACTGTTCAGTAATCCTACTGATGAAGTTGAGTTGGTTAACAAAATGCGCATCTAGGAATAAAATTACTAGTGTGGTGAAGGGTAAAACTTCTTTCGTTTTCATATTTGAACAAAGTTTAAAAAAAGTGTTAAGTCCTTTTATTTTTGGAATTTTATTAATCTTCACCATTTTACTGTAGGTATTTTGATAATAATAATACTCCCTCATAAACACACATAGAGTGTATCAAAAGGCAGAGCCTGTGCTGATAGAGACCCCAGGTGGTCGGTGCGCACTCCAAGAAAACACCAGACAAATTACATTGCTTATCGACTCCTATGAAATAGAGGAAAAATTTCCCATTCCCAGGATTCGAACCTGGCCAAATTCAAGCGTAAGTTTCAAATGCCGGCATCTAACCGTCTTGCTACCTACCAATATTCAGCATCACCATTTGTTTCACATACGGATACTATAGGAAAGCAGTCACGCATGTGAATGAAAGACAAATGTTTTGTGTATAATTAAAAACCCATAAGTCCTCTTCAGGCATATTTAAACGCCATAAAATGACGGCAGAAATCCGTGACTAAAATGAGAACATTCATCAAGTAACGCGGAACATAAAAATTCTGAACACTAGTGACAATATCAAATGAAGCACACTCCTGCATATTTTGTTGTACTGAATAATAATGAGTGGTCTGCCTATCTGAAAAGTAATCTTTTTTCACCAAGAGAGAGAGTATCAATGGAAGAATTCAATAATAATGGAATTTGCTTGAGATAGAGACACTATAGATTGATACTGACATCATGGGGTGGACTTCCCGCTATTCAGAGAGCAATGAAGGTTCTGGTACGTCAGAATATGACGTCTAAGCTAGTGTGAGAAAACCAGAGAGAACTTAAAGCTCTGGCGAAACAACAACAAAGGAGTTGTTCGGAGTATTCGGACAGAAGCTGACAATCTTGCCAGGCAGGGATCAGGCAGGATGTATTGAATGTGCCGTAATAAATAGTGGAAAGATTAATCAACGAATGTGTGGAAATATATTCAATTTAAAATGGATGCTGATGTGAGTGAGTGAGAAGCTGAGCATATTCCACGACTTCTCCTTGGTTATGCTCGCCTAAAGGCACACCCGTACAAAATAGAAATGTTTTATGAAAAGTCACATTGTATCCTTTGCAGAAGTTGTCAGAAACGTCGAAAAAGGGAACATTCTCAAACGAATTTTTTTTTCTCAATGAAAACCACCTACGAATAAAATGAATATTTTTTTGTAGTATGTAACAGAAAATAACTACTCTCCCGGCTAAAGCAACTCTGGACCTTGATCTACATCTGATAGATGTTGTGAAAAGACCCTAACTGGAAAGAGAAAATCTGAAAGTGAAAATGCATGGGAAAGTAGTTGTTTTCTGATAGATATTACAAACAATTTTCCACTTGGTGAAAACGTGTGGAGAGAATTGTTCCCCAACTTTGTCGAATTTATTCGTTTCACTATGTTGATACTCTGGCAGAAAGAACCACGCACACTTCTATCGGTCAAATTGTTCAACGTTTTAATATGATGTTGAACTCGGGCTTCTGAACAGAAGATACCGTGGGCACATAAAAATTCTGTGCATAGTTTTGAGAGACACAGCGTCTTGAAGTCGCTTTCAGGCCATTATTGACTGAACTTTATATGTGGCAATGTCACAAAATCATTAGAAGGATTTTCATCTACACCACAGTATTACAGTTGGCCACTGCAACAGTATGTTTTCCAAGCATTTTTTTTAAACAATTCACTGGGTAAATCATGACTTTTTCCGAGTTTGTCTGTTATATATTCTTTGGATTTCTTACGTAATTCGATCAATTCCATGCACCAGTTATATGTGCCATGTAGCCACTTGACAGAACGTTAGTTATTAAAATTATACAGTGGGATTCAAGTATACATGAGACTAATATTAGGAAAAATTATAGAAATACCCTGAATGAAGAGAACGGATCGGTTAATTTTCCTGATTTTTCCTCATTTTACAGAGGATATATATCACATGAACTTTTGTGGAAGATATCATTACCTTTCAATTTATGTTTCAAATACCAATAAACTTATTCGAATCTGCTGAAATATTTCCAGTCTGATTACAAAGATGTGGTAGGTCAAAGAAAGCCTTTTCAATAATTTTAACAACTCTCCCCGTATAACTGTTCGCATCAATCAATATGTTTGTACTTATGGCGGCCATGGGTGTAAACTTCATATGCCTATATCATTATTTCATTGAGTACGGACTAATCCTGTATTTTGAACAAATTCTGTATATCCATAATCTGAGAGCACTCGCAACAATAAGAAAGTGTGAAGTCATTTTGTTGGGAATCAGTGTCAAATATGCTTCAAAACAATAATAAACGATCTTTCATCCTCTTCACCCTCAAACAAAAACCAGACATAGAAAAATTCTGTATTATATAGGATATTTCTGTAATTTTTCGTAATATTGGTTTCGTTTATTCCTGAGTCACACTGTATATTACTCAAAATTCACGTTTTTTAAGTAATTTTATTGGTACATATAATCGATGCTCTGAATGTATTGAATCACATGATCCAAAGCGAATATACACAAATATTTTCAATCTCCTCAGTAGAGAAAATGAATTTTCATATAATATGAGTTCAGCCAATCTTATCAAATACATTCAACACATAAACATACATTTTGATACGGACTGATAAGATATCAACAGATTCGAATAAGGTTTAGTGGTATTTGAAACATAAATTGGAAGGTAATGATATTGATTTTTTTATGATAAACGAAAATTAGACAGAAAAATTCTGTATATCCTGCAAAAGTTCATTTGATATATCCTCTGTAGAATGAGAAGAACCAGGAAAATTAATAGATCTATAATCTTCATACAGGGTATTTCTGTAATTTTTCTCAATACTAGTCTCGTGTATACTTGAGTCACACTGTATAATTGTCATAATTTACGTTGGTCAAGTGGCCACATGGCACATATAACTGGTGCACTGAATTGATCAAATCACATTAACCAAAGAATATTTAAAAGATACACGTATATCTTCAATTTCCTCCGAATATATAGAAAATACATATTTTTTTAATTCAGCCGATCTTATCGTATATATTGAACACAGAAACTTCAATTTTTTGATGTATCGACTTATGATGTTAATGCTTCATTCTGAAATAATTTTCATTTTCCGTAACTCGGAAAAGTCCTGATTTACCCTGTAAATTGTTCAAAAAAACTTATGAAACATAATATTGCACTGGCTAAGTGTAATACTGTGGTGTGGATGAAAAACCACTAATAATTATGTGATATTACCACCAATAACGTTCTGTTAAAAATGTCCTGAAAGTGACATATTACAACTTCAACACTCTGTATCTCTTAAACTATACATAGAATTTTTGTGTTCAGAAGCCCGAGTTCACCAACATATTTAAATTTTGGACAATTAGACCGAAACACTTCAAACTTCGTTTAAAATATTATAGTTGACTCTCCCGGAGTCTGTGCTGCCAAGGATTGTTTGTTCTTGAGTTTCCATGCGGATGGCGCTGCGATCAACTTGGTTGTTGGTCGCGGGTCTATTTGTGAGGAAATATTAGTTGTACAAATATCTGTTAGATGTAGTTCAATGTCCGTCATGGCATTAGCCAGGAAGTGTTTTTCCACTTGGTGAAAACGTGTAGGGACAAGGGTTCCTCGAATTTGTCGAGTTTACTCGTTTCAGTATAGGCATAGCCGGTTGTATCAACTAGATGAAAGAGGGATCATTACACTGATAAAAAGGATTTTTTGCATAATTGCATTGATTCAAGAAGATTATTCTTGAATTGGTCCAACCAAATATAAGTATGATTTTTTGACAGAATCCTCTTGACCACAGGAGAAGAAAATGTTTTGAGACATAAGATCACTTCCTTGTTTAAAGGGGCAAGAATATTTCAACTTCAATAATGAACACTATTCTTCCATCAATGTGATCCTTAAACACCTGTGAGCGTTGAACCTCTTGACCCAAGAGGTTTCATGTTTGATCAGGATTAAAACAACTTCTATTAATTATTTGGTATTTTTCCATGAAACCTTAACACTTGTTTTTCAAATATGTATGTATTTCATAAGAAATAATAAAATGCTCATGAAAATAACATTCATTGAATAAATAAATAAGTACTCATTGAACAATTTTCAACAATAACAATTTCAACAAGGGAACAAAAATTAAATTCATTATGACATTAACTTCACATACTATCATAATAAGATTAGCAAAAATTGTCAAATGTTCGTTATTCATATGACCATACTTGTTGGATGAAATGAGTAACTACCAACTCTGCCAATCTGTCTCTATCGGTGTTATCAAGGGTGCTAGAATTGGCCTTCGTCAAAAGAGCTTGTCCCAAAAGGTCATTTTTCAGGTTTCAGAAGTCTTTTTTTTGAGACGAATTTGATCCGCAATTATACACTTCCGTCAGTGCATCAATTTCATTCTCGTCTATACTGGGCCGAATTTCCAGTTCTGTTTAATTTTGTTCTGAAAAATAAAATGTCGTACCTATGGCACCTATTCTACTGAATAAAATTAAATTTTTTAAGATGGCTAAACGAAATTTGGGGTTGACATATTCTTGAAATAATGAGAGACAGGTATTTGAAACAAATATTTTTGATTCAAGATTATTTGCAATTGGAGGTTGAGTATAAATGTGGACTGTTCATGCACTTGGTAATGAGAATATGCTATGAAGACAATTTTCAAATACTTACTTTGTGTTGCCATGGTTACGTCGTTGAAAATACCGAAGCTGATCCAACAATCAGAATTGAAAGACAGCTGGTGTTATCGCGATAACACGAGTTGTCTTTGGTTTGCGATTGGTCAGATTTTGTGAGAATTTTAAGATGAGTGAAATAGTCAGATAAATCTAGAATATTCGACGACAGGGGATTATTGTGACCTAGATGAACCCTCTCTGAATGCAAGTTCATTATTTAGTTCATAATCCCTCGTTCCAAATATCACTAACACGCGACATGACGTTTACGATACCAACAAGAACCGACCATACACTCGTGTGATAGATTTCAGTACATTCAATTACGCAATCAAGTTTCCATCTCGGGCAAGGCTTGAAAGCAGTAAAAAATGTACAATTCGCAGAAAGTGGTTCTACCGGTTTTTCGCAGCCTTATACCGTCTCCATGACAATCGCTAAATAGCCGTGATCGCTACTGCAATGTTTTCATCCACTACTCGTTTGCCAAAATTAAAGAGTTGGTTTTCTGATTGTTCAGTTTGTTTCGTACATTTTTGGAATCTGATGAAGTTTTTTATCACTGAAATAATTGTTCGCTACTGGAAGATAAAGCACATTTACAGAGCAACAACTTATTTTGGGCGTGGCGATCAGCAGAAATTAAATTTAAAAATAAAGCATCACTTATTATAAAGTGCTCTACAAGAAGTTGGCGTCATATGGAAATAAAAATAAACAAAACTACAACCTGGGCGAAAAGATGAAAAGTGGCCTACTCGGACGCTCAAGTAAAAGTCAGAAATGGATCAATGCCAACTTTTTTAAGAACACTGCATATTTTCTATAAAATAAATATTGTAGCAATTTCAATAGAAACATTTCTATCATAAGTTGCTTTTGAATGAATGGATGAACTAATGATTCATTTTATATAAGTTCTGTCAATTTAATTAGAAAATGACAATATTAGCATTTCTTTAAAAACAATGTCACCTTTTGGACGAGGATGCTCACACTGAGCACACGGCAATTTTTTTCCATTCTCATATGTCATCAATACTCACGGAAATGTGTGAATTGACTCACTTGGATGAATCTCTAATAGCTGTTAAAACTTATTCAAATATATTAAAGTGTTCAGGTTGGATTCACATGCTTTATGTCGTGACTATTAAATTATTTCCTTCACCCAAGAATCGCTGCCGTGATAGAAAAATTAATTGCTAGACACTGAATCAGAAACACGCAATAGTGCCATGGAACAGTTGAACAATTGAAGCATTTATCATGTTCATACATCTCATCAACCCATTTTTGGGAAATCAAGCCGAATTTTCCTATTCAAATTTATTGAGTTAAAATGGATTCGAAGATGCCAATTTAGTGAAAAATACAAATTAAGCTGATCTTTCCACTTTTCACAAATCTGTAATATCATGTGAGGAAACTATTGTTTTTCACCGTTCAACAAACTGTTTTTGTAAGAAAAATTATTGAATTAGTCAGTAACTTATGCGTATTTAGCCTTTTGTTATGTGTATAGGCAAGGATTGTTTACTATGAAAAGTAACTAAGAGGAATAATCTAAATATACATATAAAATGCTTTGTTAGTTTTTAAATACACAGTTTTCTCAATCAACTTTCCGTTGGGGTGGTAAATACCTCTTGGTCTCCAGGTGGTAGTAAGGGATTAAGGGTCGCGGTAGGTGGTTGTGAATGGCGAAAATGTTGAAACATATATTTATGTCATTTTCTAACGCATGAGGACTTCTCAAAAGATCTCAAAATTTCTTGAATGGTCTAGAAAGTTCCAAAATGTGTGAAACATTAATCTGAAATGTTCTATAAAGTTCTGGCAATATCTGGAACGATCTAGAAAATTCTATAATGAATGTAAACTATTATAATCGATATAAAATGTTTGAGAAAGTTCTACAAATTTCCGGCTTCATCTAGAAAGTTCCAAAATGTCCAAAACTGTTGTTATCGAGTTAGAATGTTCGAGAACGTTCTAGAAACCCGAATGATCTGGAAAGTTCCAAAATTAGTGCAATTTATAATGATCGATTTAGAATAATCGAGATAGCTCTAGAAATTTTCCGAATGATCTGGAAAGATCCAAAATGAGTGCAATTGATTATGATCGATTCAGAATAAAAAATTGTTTTGTTTTTTCCTTTAATCAGCTGACATCCCCCTAAGAACGAGAGCCCCCAGAAGTTGAAACTTGTGCGAGCTAAGAGTTAACGTGCGATTCCTAGCACGAGAAACTTCTAGAAAATTCTAAAATGAGTGCAATTTATGAAAAGTGATTTTAAATTTTCGAGATGTAGAATGTCAAAATCTACAACCAAATATTCAAGGAATTCTATCGACAGATATCTTTCAGAAAGATGGTGCAGGTCGATTGTTAAAAAAAAAATTCAAAGACTCTCATTTAACTTTTGATTTAGCCATTTTTCGAAAACTATACGGTTTCCTCTTGATCATTTTACCTGTTAAATTCTCAAGATTACTTTTTGTATTCAGCTGAACACTTTCTTCGTTCCAGCAACTTGAACTCGCAAGCTATAAGACTAGTAATAGTGAAAGCTTCAGATATTCTACATATTCAGACGATGTAATGTGACTGACGCTTTACATAATGATTTCTACCTTGATAAAATATTAATTGAAATGACCTAAGAGCTAATTTGCTACCAATCGAAACGTGTGACCGAATTCACCCCGTTCAAGGAACCGAAAATGTCATTGAAATGAATACCCATATGGTTACGAAAACGTGTTATACAGTGTCTGTCGCAAGGTTTCCTGCCTTCAGACGAAACGCTCTCATTCCTGCTTGTTATGGTCGTTGTTTGGAAACTCCTTCCAAATTTATTTCAGTAATCTAAAACAGCCGAGTGGGATCTGAACGGCTAACTTGTTTGTAACAACTTTGTTTTTATAGTTTATAGTTATGATGACCAGATCTGTGTTTGCGTATTCGCTGACTCTTACTGCGAAGATATTGTCTTCCTATTGTTACATATTGCTTTAAAGGAATTGTTTCTCAATCGAAGACGAAGAAGTCCTTTCAGTCTGATAATGATATGGGATGTTTCTAATAATGTTTATATACAGGGTGTCAATTTGAAAACTTCTCACCCTTAATATCTTCCTTTCAGTAAATAATATGAGGAATCGAAAAAACAGGTCAATTTTTTTTCAAGGGGTACACTTTCAAGGAATGTTTGTAGCCCTCGTGGTTCAACCCCGCCCCTAGGAGGGGTAGATGTTACCCTTAGAATCTTAAATGGGAAGGTGGGACAAGTGGTATATCATTTTGATTGGCGTTCAATTCTTTTTCCAATGATACCCTGACTTTTTATTTTTTGATGAGCAGGTTCCGAATGATGGCGTGCTAAACTTACACATGTTATTAGAATTTGCCTGTCCTGAGATGCATTATTGTTTTGACTCCTTTCAATAAAATTGCTTAGAAGACTAGGTGACACCTTTCCAATGAATGATAGGAATGACTCATTATGCGTGGGATGTTTTATTTGTTGGTTATTTTCCTTTTACAGAATTTAATTGAATTTGCGAGAAAGACATTGCAAACATAAAATCTACTTACGCTTATCTTATAAACTGTTCGAAATGTCGTCCATTTTGCTCTTAAAAGTAATAAAGTCTGTTTTCGAACTTCCCTATAGCAAACATTACGGAAAAGTTCCCTAGGAATTGACTGGCATGCTGCTGTAATTCGTATTTTAAGTTCTTCAATATCAGAAGGTTGTGTTTTATAAATAACGAATTTAAGATACCCCCAAAGAAAGAAATCTGGTAATCTCGGAGGTCATTCAACTGCTCCCGTTCTGCCAATCCTCTATCCGATAATCTCTCGATTTTCTTCAATTTGTCACTGCAGCCGAAAGGAAAGATACAAACGGGGATCGTAGACTCCTTCCTTGAACGTATGAATAAACCTGGGTTTCTAAGGTATGAATTTGCTTTTTTTGAGGGATTGTTGGACAGAAGTTGAAAATAAACCCAAATTCTCAGACAATTTATGAACTGATATTCTTGGATTAGTTTCAACTACACTCTGTTTCTCCAACAGTCGCCCAATGCTCATGTTGTTTTCTGAATAAATTTTTCTCGGACACAGTATTTTTGAACTCAGAAACATGGGCCGTAGTGGTCGTGATGGTAGAGTGCTTGCCTCTCAATCACAGGGGCGTGGGTTCGATTCCCAGCTTGGTCACTGGTCTCATGCATGACATCACACGTTAAAAGGTAAGGTGCAGCCGGTTGACGAATATAACAATTTTAACAGTTTTTCCCACAGTTACACGTGAAATAATCTCATCTGGATGCCTCTCGTTGAAAATCATTGCGGCGTCTCTATGGCTTTTGTAATCATCTCTAACAATTAAAACTCTTAATTTTTTTTGTTGGTTCAACCTTAGCATATTCAACCAAAAATTTGTTGGTATTATCAACGTCACTGCTATAAGTAATAGAATTATATCAAAGCATTATTATTAGTTATTATTATTCAGACGTTCGTTTGAAATTATTCTCTGTTAGATGAAATCCATGGCTATTTTGTGGAATATTAGTAACATTTTGATTCACTACGTACACATTCATTATTTCCAAGAGACTAAAATATTCTGTTTTGTGCGTACACATAAGGTGCATTTTACATTTCAGAAAGCATGTTAGGTATTTGAGCTTTTAATTTTGTGCAACAGAAATAATTAAAAGCTGTATCTTCAATTGAGTGCTCTCGGGTGTGAAGAATATGGGAAAATTCTGTCATTATCATCGAACTACAAATAGTCCTCTATTGTCGAACCTATTCATGAGAAAAATAATTATATTTATGAAGAAATTGAAAAATATAAAAAACCTAATCCCACTTTTTTTATTTTATATTATTTTTTTTTCAATTTGCCACTAGTTATCACATGATATGTATCAAAATCAATTTTCAGGCTTTTGGATATGCACAATCGACCACCCAACAAAATGTTTCCATTATTTCAAAAATAAACTTTTTTCCCGAACGTTACATACTTCAGGCGTGCACTATATATGGCTCATTTCAATCATACAACTTTTGTTCTGATTGTGAAAATGTAGAAAACTGAGAAATAAGACTGCAAACAGGCTGCTCAACAATGGAAACATCAATTCATGGAAAGATTCAGTCGCGGTTATTATTTCCAACAATTCGAAGGGTTGATTTTGAGTCTGTATAATTGAATACCTTCTTTCTATGAATTTTATATGAACTTGAAAGCGTAGAATTTGAGAAAAGCAGAGTTGTTTCAGAGAACAGTACGATTCACCTCATCTGTCGCTTTCTCAACAGGAACAGCGTATGATATTACGTGCGAATGTCAGGCACAAACTCTTACAAACCAGACCTGCAATAGTACTGTATCTACCTTCCAATAGAAAATATTGAGGGGAAGAACAAACAAACAATTCGGTTACATTGCCTCCGGAGGTTGAATGGTAGAACAAATCAACAAAGTATCCACTTCTTGACTTTTATCTCGGTTATTCATATTGTTCGATGATGACGTAATCGTTAAATATATGGAAGGTTTCATATACCACCTATCGTTTTCATAAAAATCTTTAAACGACTGATTTCTGTGAGAGTAGCTCATTACCATAATGAGTTTCTTGTCATTTCGAAAAAGTGATAATTCTGAATGATATGTTGGTATCTGTTTCCTAAATCCTTATTTTATTATAATGAATGATGACATATACTTCAAAAATACCTTCATTTCAATGACACTTTTTCATCATTATGTATGCATAATGGTACTTTGAACCTATGAGGTAAATGATTCGAGGAAGGGCACCCAAACCTTGGCGATCAAAAATACACCGAGAAACAATCTCTAAAAATTCCAAAACTCCATCAAATTACTTTTTTTATCATCGGGAAAACAAAGCTCATTTAAGAGTGAACTTGAAGACGAAAAAACTACAATAATTGAATATATAGCATTTTTATTGTAAGTAATCTGTTGGTGCCACAATTTAATCATATTTCCATGTATCATAATCTCATATCACAGTTATTGAACAAATACATTAACAACTGCAAATTTTCACCAAACATAAACGAGTATATCCTGGAATAACGGAGTATGTCACCAGCTATTATATATAGTGTCTCTAACTTCCATACTTTTCTGACATAGAATTGTACAATTTGCAGAAGAAGGGGTCATTTTGGCAGCAGCCGACATTTTCGAAAAATTATATTAGAAGGCTAAGTTTACTCTAAAATGAAGTTTTCATGCCAACGTGACGAGAGTTTGGAGCAGAAAGACTTTGACCCTACAGACCAAATTCTCCGGCTGCCTCAACTCATACTTGATGATGTATCTTATAGCGACTTCTTCGACTTTTATCATAACTGAAGTCATCATTATTTCATTGTGCATGGCTTACTTTTTCTAACACAGACGAGACAGGTAGTCAATCACGTACGGTCTAGAACAACTGGTCGATAAACCCACAAGCATTCCTGATGGCAACAACCAGTATGCCAATATACTTGGTCTGCTTCTCACTACCAATCCTGACCCAGGCAGTACAGAAGTTTGTGCTCCACTTGGGAACTACAACCATAACCTGATCTCCACTTCTAAGTAATAGAAACTACCCAAATAATTCAATTTCACTCAACGGGCGTTTCGCCAACAAATTAGTTAACATCTTTAGGAGCTGAAAGTTTGCTCATTTCCACTGTTTGCTCTTTTTGTACACCATCGTACATGACAACACTCGCCCGTCTCATACGGCCCTATAATTCAGTCGACTGGGGAGGTTTTCGTATGTTTTTCGCATCATTTCCGTGGAAAAGAGTGTGTTTGTCATCTGGAGATCTAACACAATGCGACAAGAACATTTCTGAGATCATAATGCTGAGGATGCAAGCATGAATAACCAAACTCATCAAGGAGAACATCATGTGATAAATCATGGTTCAGCAAAAACTTCTCCAGAGCTATCGCCCTCAAGGAGGCAGCACACCATCGATGGTACTAAAATCCGTGCTCTGAGACCAGAGCAGAATTTGTTGAAGCTAGAAACATGTGCAAGAGTACAATCTGATCCTAGGAAAAGACTTACAATGATAAGATACAATCAAAAATCATTGAGTGTCGCAACGGGTCCATTTTGGCCTTTGCCAAAGCTGTGCGAAGAAATTTCTCACCCATCTCATTTTTTTCCCTAACCAATGAAACATTAGCGACGAATATCCAGAAAGGAGTCAATATTTATGGAAACATGTTTGCTGCAAATTCCACCTTATACGTCCATATTCTTTTTCTGATTTCATCAAATATTTCTTGGAAACCGTCTACACAAAATCAACGATCGCCAAAGAATTCATTCCGTTGGCTTCCGTTGAGAGTGAGTTCAATGAATGGTAGTAGTAGTAATTGGGTGAAGCCTCTGCAGCAGCCAGGCAAGTAGACCCCCATACGACCTTTTTGCCATCCCTTGTTTTCCACATATCCACATGTCCACAATTCCTGTAAATGCTCTACTCGGGCTCTTCTTTCACCTCTTGTCTCATATCTATGGTTAGGATGACCAACACTTCAGCTTGGAAAACAGTTGTGTCTCTACCTAAAGAGTAGCTTTCTCGTACATCTCTTCCTTCCAAGTAGATGCCTGTACCAGAAGCCTTTTTGTCAGTCAGACGCAAATCGTCCGTGTAAAATATAAGGCTTCCCGTGCGAAACTCCACTGTGTTTCCTTCCCATTATTCCCTGCTCGAAATCGTGAGAGAAAACTCTCTGTTCTATCTTAGTCTATTTTGTGCGCTTTTTACTCTGAGGGAGGAGGCGGAAATAGGAATTTTCTGCTCGCCTACTTCGCAATTTCCGCATGACCTATCGTCGCTCCTTTGCTTACCTAGACTCCCAAGTCCCGCATCGGCACACCGGAAGTGGCGGCAGCTTCAACAATACCAACTACGGTTGGAGTCGTTCTCATTGCACCCGTTATTACCAAACAGGCCAACCGATGGACCCTGGGCTTATTGTGCTGTTCTTTACGCCTGGCCATCACACGGCTGACCCATATTTGATCTTTGGTCTTACGACAGCTGTGTACAGCCAGCGCATAATCACTGGGTAAGTTCTCAAATTTCTTTCTACAGTTCTCCTCAGTTACCATAAAATTGCCACCAGCTTTTTTATAATCCTATTTATATATGGCGTCCATGAGAATTTGGAGTCCATAACCACCCCAGATATTTGACCTGCTGGACTAGCTTTATCTCTTTGCCAAACATGGTAGGTGGTTTAAACCCATATTTTTTTTCGATTGGTGAACAGGATCATCTCAGTTTTTGATGGGTTCATTGAGAGCCCTGCTTCACCGCAACATCTTTCCATTATTCTGCAAGCTGCTTGCATACGATCGTACGGACAATACAACCCCATTGAGTGAAGCGTTCCACTGGCCATTAGTGTTGCCTGTATAGTCACCATCTTCGCCTTGTCAAAGGCACCTTCAACATCGAAAAACAGTCCTAACGCTACCGCTTTGAACCTCAATGTCCTCTCAATCCTTCGCACTACATTGTGGAGGGGTCTCTCCATCAGGAACCTATCCACCACCTTTTCTAACGTTTCTAGCGGGAACGGTGTCAGGCTGATGGGTCTGAAGGATTCTGCTATTGTGTAGTCTCTCCTTTCCGTTTTGGGAATAAAGACTACTCTTCCCAACTTCCAGGCTTTTGGAACATATCCCAATGCTATGCTGGCACGGAATATCTTCCTCAAGATTGTGGTAAGAATTTCCAGACCTCTGCATTGCTGGAAAAATTCCGCCGGGTCCTGCTGCCTGCGTGACAACCCTCTCCGCCAGTTGCCAATCGCCATGGGGATCTACTCTGTTGGTAGACCTCGTTGGTCGTCCTCGACACCGCATGGGAAGTGTACCTCCAACGATTCTTTGGAGGTTGTTGTTCATGTCCCATCTGGTTTCTTTGAGGTTGTTATGGAACCTTTCCTCTCATAAGTCTGGCGGATTCCATTATCATTTTCCCGCAGTAAGACCACCTCTAGCTTGCCTTCTTATTTTTGCCTAGCTCCTATTTGAACTCCCTTCTCGTGGTTTTGTAGTTTTCACCCGCTTCGTCGTTGCCCTCCTTGATGGCTTTGTTATGGGCCCTTCTGGTCACTGTTCTCAGACTCTTCATCGACTGGTTCCACTAGCGAACTCGGCGTTTTGGGTCGCTCTCAAAAGCATGCCTCTTCAAATGCATTGGTCATTGTGTTTCCTAGCTTTTCTACCTCCTGATCGGATTGTTCTTCTGACAGAATCTCCGCTTGAACTCCTGTGTGCCCTGAGATACCTTCTAGAAAGGTGTTTCAGTAAGTTGCCCTAGGGTTCCGACGATGAGGAACATCCTCTGCTTCAGCGTAGACATTGAACCTGATCATTCGGTGATCTGACATCGATATGTCTTCCGATACTCTCCAGTTCGTTATGTCATCTAATATATCTCTCGTTGCCAACGTAACGCCAATCATCTCCTGTCAGATGCGGTTAACGAACGTTGGTTCCGTCCCCCTATTCAGTATCTCTAAACTGGTCGTCGCTAGTACCCTAGTATTTTGCGTAAGCCATTTTCCTTAATATTTCCAATAGAACATCCGTTGAAGGCATCATATGGTGAATCCACCCTTTCCACCACTATCCTGTGTTTGACTCCTCTTAACTCAATTCCTTAAACGGCAAGTGTAGCGTCCCTGGTCCCCAGCAACGGCACATCAACATCCTTGGTGCTTTCTCTTCGTCTGCCTTGCCTACCAGTAACTGGTAGTCGCTCCCTCTCAGACCCTCCACTTTTCTCCTGTAAACGTTTGGTTCCTGTATTGAAACTTTCTCCGACTTCCAGTTCCCCAGTTGCATCCATACTGTGATGTAGGTTGATTTGGCTTACTTCAAACATCGAGACCTCCCTCCTTGCCTCTCTTTGCGGTCCGATCAGGGGGAGTTTCTTTCTCCCGATGCCTTTTTTTTATACTTCCTTGCCCACGCATGGGCGGATCGGTTCGTCTAGACCCAGGGAGTCGTCGTTAGGTCCAGCGTCCGTTACCGCCCTTGGCACAGTTGGAAGCACAATTGGAGTCCTCGCGAGAACCCTTTCCTGCATCTTTTTCTTCCTCTCTTTTTTCGTTTTTACCAGACTTCCAGTCCGCGGTGCCGGTCCTGGAAGTCCCTGTTGTGACTTTCTGGCCCGGCTCGCGTCACTTCGGCCTTGGTCTGTGAAGTGGTCTCGGATGGTCTGCTATGACCTTCCGCTTATCTCAACCTCTTCTTCTTTTCCTTTTCTTCTGGGCCTTCTTTCTCTCCTTCCGGTGAGTCTCGATTGCAGAGCTTTCCGTCGATTCCTCGTCGGAAACTCCGTCTTCTGGGCCCAATGACGACCGGAGGAGATCTTCTTCTTTGGTTTCAGAGCCAGAGTGCTCTGGTTCCACGTTCATCAGCACGTTTTCCGTTTTTCCTTTTTTTTTATGGTTTATGTTTTTATGTGTTTTGGTGTAAAGTGTGTTGGTGTTTGTCAAGGGAGTAATGAGTTCTGTCGATTTGGTTGAGTGGTGCGGCGGTCGCGAGCGCAGCCCCCCAAACTGTACATCAGGGCCTTTCTCCAGGCGCACCTGGCATATATATACAATCCGAAATTGACAAGGCAGGGGTGGGCCTCGTACAACTAGGTCTAGGTGTGCTATCCCTTGTTTCTTTCACCGACTACCAGTCCCGAAGCACCCGGTCCGAAGTCCCTCTTTGGCTTCCACCGGAGACAGACTTTCCAGTTATCACATTCCTCTGTAGTGCGTGATTGTGTGTGTTAGGTGTCGAAGAAAGTGTGTGTATTTGACGTCGGTGTACGGTGAGCTGGGGGCATACAGGGCGCTACTCCTGTTGGCTGTGGTGTCTCAGCAGGTGTTAGGTGACAGTAGCGTTGAGATGCTTGGACTCCGGGCATCCCTTTGAATCCTTGCAACAGTAACAAAAACACGCATTCTGTATCTTTGCTGCCTTGCACAAAAAAATTAATTTACCTAGTTTGGAGTAAATTTTTTGGAAAACCAATGTTGTCTTCCGGAAAATCGTCGGTATCAAGTTGGTTGTGCAAATTTCAATTTTCTGAACCATATTAGGCTTTTGTAACCCGTCAAAGTAGAAAAGAATTGAAGTTTTAGAACACGCAGTTTACGTGGTACATTTCACATATGAGTTGAACCGATAGTTGAACATGAAGTTTTATCAAGTTTCGATAATTTGATAATACAATTGCTTGCCACGGAAATTAAAAAATGGTTGGAGACAACGAAGCTTGACATTTCAGTTCATCGGCATCGCACGAGAGCTGGTATGACGTCAGAACTTTCTATACAGACTGGTTTATATCGAGCCGAGAACGTCTGTCTAGCCATCTTATGTAGTATCTATTATCTAGTCGTGCCCGGCTTGTATTATTGAAGTTTAAAGTTAGGTTTGTTGCTCGGCGAATGTGATATTTCGTGCGAGTATAACGGACAAAATGTTGCAAATAATTCTATAAACCCCTTACGTCCAGTGCAATAGACAGAATGATCAGAAATTCGTTTTTATCAATGTCGTCTTTATTACACTTGGTCTCAACATTTAATAACCTTGCATTGCCAAGGTCACCCCTCTCTCAGTTCGATAGTTGGCAAATATTTGTGTGGTTCGAACATTGTTGATGGCCCGAATAATTACGTTCTGTCTAGGTACTACGTTATTTGAAAAACGATTATGAATATGCTGAGGAATTGATTTCAAAAAACAAGCAAATATTCAAAAAGGGGTGTGGTAGGTTCGCAATAAATTGTCAAAATATTGTCATACATATTAACAGTTTCAAGGGTACCCAGGGAGAATCCGTTGAGAAGTTAGCTGGGTCAGGTTAGTTCAACTTCTGTTTTGAGAATTTTTTTCCTCCCATAGAATGTCCGCACTGGGCATATGCTATAATATTTGAGTGAGATGCTCCTAGCGTTTGAGAAAAATTAGGAAGATATTTCCATGCTCTCCCAACAATGAATAAGATCAATCGCGCAATGAAATTTTTCTGTATTTTTCCACTTGACGACTTCTTTGTGGTGATCTCTATAAGGAAGTCGATGGAGTGAAATCTGGAGATTGAGCGGACCAATCAATGCAAGTCTTTCATTATATTAAACCTCCTCACGAGAATATGGTTATGAACGACTCTAACGCCAGGGTAGGTATACCTATTACATTATTACATATTACATATTACGTTATTGATAATTTTAAAATTATTTACCATCATATTTGAAACAAACCTTATGTTTACCGCATTCAACCTAACAAGTCTATCTGGGTCATGTTTGTCAAGTGTTCTGAAGGGTTTCGTTCCATCTCGTATTTTGTACTATCGAGATTTCCTTACGCTCCCGGAAAAACAATGAAAAAACCGGGTTTCAGCATACATGATGTTATGCGTATTTTACTCATCTTCTTGTGAATAGATTAGCCCGGCGTGTTTTAACCTTTAGTTGTCACAGGCTCTTATTGTTGTCATATCCCTGGTCAGCCGACTTCCGAGGATAAAGTGCCTGTAGAATTTATCAAACTGCTGTTTCCTAAAGTCTTTGATTTTTGGAACATCAACTAGCTCCCTCAGTGTGTCTAGCCGAATGTATCTATCACTATTTGTGACGATACGGAGTATCTTGTTCTGCACCGTTTTCAAACGCAACAATATTGATTTGGGATCGCGGTGTCATCGGCGTAGATTGCCGGCCTTCTTCATTAGGGAGCTGGTGCTGTTCACTTTAACCCTTTATCCATGTTGCCAGGCATGCCTGCCCATAGCATCTTCATGACGAGGACCTCGATCCAGACTTGTCGAAAACTTTCTGGATATCCAGCAAGACCATTACTGTGTTACGTACCGATTGAAGCCATCCTTCACCTCATTGACAGTTTGGGCCACCTGGGAAATCGTCGAATGACCTCTCCTGAAGCTGAACTGCTCCTCCAGAATGAGTTCCAGCTCTTTCTCGAGATCGCTATATCTCTTCAGCAGGATCCTGTTCACCTTCTTGGCTGAGCAGTGAGATGGGGCGTTAGCTGTCGACCTTTGTGTCTTGTTTTCCCGGTTTGAGGATAGGGACGATCTCTGCCTGCTTTAGGCAATTTGGATAGAGCTGCCACCTGATTAAACTGTTTACTATGTAAATTAGCTGAACAAGAAACTTCCTCGGGAGATTAGAGAAAGTAGAGTGGCGTCGATATTGACTGTCCCAGGTGTTTTGTTTCTGGGGAGTCTCTATATGGTGTCCTTTGATATTTTCTTTCATTGAAATGACCGTCATACAAACTATAAAATTGTCAAAATATTGTCATACATATTAACAGTTTCAAGGGTCCCCAGGGAGAATCCGTTGAGAAGTTAGCTGGGATACAAAAAATTGATAACAGAAAAGTTATTTAATGATAGAGATATAACTGAAAATAGTAATATGGAAGAAATGTGGAATAATTTTTAGAAAATAGTCATGGAAGCAGTCAAAGAAATATGTGGCACTAGTGAAAAAACTAATACAAGAAAACAAACAGCATGGTGGACAGATGAAATGAAACAGTAGAAGAGATGTAACAGCAGCATAAACAAATCAGTGAAGATAATTTGGCGAAAGATAGTATAGGAAAAATACAGTAAATCGAATCGAAAGCTATTTTACAGGAGCAGATAAAAAAGTACAAAATAAAAACAGACAAAAGGATGTAATGAAATGAATTAAAGAAAATATAACCATGAACGGACTGCACGAAAAGATAAGGGCATTAATTAATGAATGGAAAGTCATCTAGAACAGATAAATTAACAACAGATGTTCGAAAATCTAGAGGATACAGAAATGAAAATACTCTCTAAAATATAGTGTAGAATGGAGAACAGCCTTAATAGTGCCAACATATGAAAAGGGGGACAGCCATGACTGTAATGGAGGAATAACTATCTTTAGTACAGTAATGAAAATATATGAAAAAATTATAGACAGTAGGATGAGACAAAAAAGAGTCACAATATAACATATACTATGTTAACTGGGATTTTGATAGTATATATAAGTATAAGATGACAGTAAAAAAATTACCCTATCACTCGCCGTCTAATGATACCTCCACAAAATATGCATTGACCAACGTTGTTGGTGATTGACATATCTAACGAAATTAGGGTTTTTCATTTGCATGATATTGCATATTATTCCGATTAACATGATCATTGTTGTGCAACGTAGCTTCATCTGGAAATGAAAATAAATCATGTTCCTGGTTGATTTCATTCTCACCCAATTGGCAAAAAACATTGATCTCGTCGGTGATACTCGCTTACAAGCTCGCTCACATCTCTGCCATGTCACCAAAAGATTATATATTCTCCATTGACGGTGCTCTTTTGGAATATTACAAATTGTTTCACAGCTGGCTATTCCATCGAAACTGACCCGTTGAGCTCAGTCTACACATCTTTTTGTCGTCACTTTAGAGACATGTCAAACATCTTTTGCCCAGAGCTCATTCTTTCAATGAACGGCAAAGCTCCCTCGGAAAGTATTTCCTGAGTATGCTTTAGGGATGGACTACTTCCTTGCAGAAATCAAAGAACATATTATCCTAACTACTCTCACCATGCTTCATGAATATTACAGGACTCAGTTTCGAGGGAACCAGAATGTGAAAAATCGGTTGTAAGAGTTAAGGTTGTGAATTTCTTCATAAATTTGCCAGGACATTATGTTTATTGAATAGAAATCCAAAAATTGAATCCATTAAAATTTCCTTCCATCTTGGTCGTTCAAAAATATCATTTTGATCTCTGAGCAATTGATAAAACGGATATTTTTTTGAATTGTTTCAGGGTTTGAAGAAATACGCGGAAAAGCCAAGAAAGAGTTCCTTTCGTCATAGTGAAGGGCTCTCTTATATGACTGTTCAATTTTTGAGTTTTTTTATATTCTTTATTTAGTCCGTAATTGTTTTCATATATTTTCCCATTTGTCGTAGGTATCTAACGACAGTTTGAAAATTTTAATTGAAAAAATATTTGTGAGCGCATGGTATCAAATCTTGTCTCCATAGAAGAAACAAGTGGAAAAAGAATGAGAAGAATATATTTCAGTTAATCATTGAATGAATTGATAATTTATTTTATTTATAAGTATCGATCACGACAGACACTTGAATACCTATACAGTGACCTTGACAACATCCTGAAAGGTCGTGTAAACCGGTGTTCGACTCGATTTTCATATCGTTTCTTTGTTTCCATATTTTGCGTTCGAAAACAAACAATACCTACATTTACTCCAAACGAAATTAAGATAATTTGGACAGAATGTTTGCTTCAACTTTGTTCGTTTCAATTTGCATTTACTTCACTGTAAGTCGCAGCTGCATTCGTAGACGGATACTATAAGGTTTTTGAATATTATCAATCATTTTGTGGAACTATACGACTGAATTGTCGTCTGACCTATCCTTGCACTGATGAAAGGATGAAATCTCGAAACATGCATGTATGCAGGTGGATATTGGAAATGAAGGATAATATTCAAAGGTTTTATAACAATTAGCACTTGCGATTATGTGTTCGTCAGGAACATTGCACAAATGGATCACAGATATAATTCAATATCTATAGAGGGAAGTAGTTGTTTTCTTTCAGATATTTGCGTAAATTTCCACTTTGTGGGATTGTATGTTTTACGAAATATTTGTTTCAGAGGCTGAATTATCATATCTTGGCTACACAACATTCTATTTTCGATGCATCTGTATTCTACTGTGCATTGTTCCAGGATTATTTGATAAAATACATAATAACGCTTAAAATCAATTTATTCCATTACAAGATTACAAGATGGTGGCTGGTAGCCCAAAGAGTATCTGGCAATCGTGCTTTTGTCTTGCATCGGACAGAGGTTCGGGGCCTCAGAACGCAACCCAGCCAACACAGATATACATCTCTAAGACATTGCTGCGATGTCACTTCGTAACCTGCGACTTGCATCGTTACGTCGCACAGACGTCCCAGCGACTCACTTTTGTCACACTCATGATGCATGCTGGCGACGTCTATGCGATGTAGTTCGGAGACGTCTTTGCGATGGAGTTTTGAGACGCCGCAAAGATGCCTCTCAATAACGTATCAGGGATGTAACAGAGCGACATAGCAGCGATTTCTTCACTGTTATATTCAAGAGACGTCAACGTCTATGTGTTATTCCAGACAGAAACAACAAATAGAAAAAGAAAATATATTTTCAATATGAAAAAAATGAATATAACAGAAATATAAAAAAAAAATTCAAAATATGGAAACATTCTGGCATAACATCAACAAAGTACAAAATTAAAAATTAACAGATTAAAAAATAAAAATAAATCAATAAAAAACGAAAAGTCAATTGCTTTGGTTCCTTTTCCTGTCGAGCCTTTATTTGATGATATCTTGATCGCTATCCAGAACACAGTCCAAAATACCAGAAGCGTTCTTTATCAATCGCCTTTTATGTCGGTATGAAGAAGAACGTTTGGGCATAATTATTTTCAAGCAAAATAGAAATAATGGTATCTCACTTTGTTGATACTCAACAACGATACTCACTTTTCACTTTCAGTTTATGGACACTAAAATTCGCAAATTTGATCAGCTCTAGTTGAAAATATCAGAACATGAACGGTATACAAAGAGTTCAAAGCAACAAACATCAGTAAGTCGCCCCGGAGCGCCACGGCAAATAATAATAGCCGTCCTCTATTCGCACTGGCTATGCCCTTGGGTATACTCTTTGAGTGCTTATGAGGGAGTATTATTATTACATTTTTTATATTCTGTCTGTGGTGTTATATGGAGATAAATGGGGTGAATGGAATAATATGCTGCATTGTATGCTATAGATTTGAGTAATTTCATGAATGAATGAAGTTGAGAAAGAAATCTGAACTCCCTTTCCAGAATAATTACCAATGATTATTCCATCAGTATTATTATAATCATCATGACATTCTGCATTTCTGTGAATTTTAGTAGTAATTGCAAACGACAAAATTGTAATATTTTACTTCAGAAACAGTTATATTTCATTGTGTCGTAAAGTAATGTAACATTGTTTCGAAAATGTTTTCTTCCTATTAGTGATAGGGTAGGTCGAACAACATTGGAGTTGTTCGTGTTCTCATCAGCCAAATGAGCGATGAGTCCTCATTTTGATGAAATATATGTTGAGTAGAAGCCACTACATACACAACCACCACATATTTTCCATTTTGGGAGAGCAAAGGGTAATTTGACGTCATCAAATATATTGATTTCTTTCCAAGAGTTGTCTGAGAGTTTCTGTATATAAATATCCAATAATTGGAGAGTTCTTGAGACTAACTCTAGATAAATGGGCTTTCTCTGCTAAGCGGATTTTAAAATCAAAATTGGTTCATCCAAAATCAATTTCCTGAAGCATGATAAGTAACAACGAGTCTAACCTACGAAACTTGTTATATTCCCATCCATACAAATTTTCTGTCTAATTCCTTTGGAGTAATGCTTATTAATAATATCTGTGTACTAACACACCTTATTAAATATTCAGTGACCTTGCACTGTAAACAAACTTCATTTCCATTTAGAATATATGAGATAGTAACGTAATGGTATTTTATTATATTACTTCAATAAAATATAACGAGTGACCATTTGGTAACTGTGACTCCAACTTTGATGTGAAATTCAGTCGAAACACTTTCTGTACTTTTGAGGCGGAACCGAATTGAAAAAGTCACATCTCAATAAATTTAATTTCCATACAATATTGATGAGATTCCCAATGTTCTCATTGTTGAATGAAAAAGTTACTGAAATGGAGACTTCATTTTATTTTAAGTTATCTCAGTCAGGTTTTTGTCTTCTTCCAATCTGAAATCTAAATCCTTTGATGCTCTCAATTATTTTCAGTGATTCGGTTTTAGTTTCGATTTACCACCCCGTATAAGTGTGGACAAGTTCTGTATGGTCGACAAAAGTATTATTGTGAATCTTAAGCCGGTTGTAATCCTTTATCATCTGTTAATTATTTTCCAAAGATCTTCTACCGAGTAGAAAGAATCAATGCGTCACAGTCCTTCAACTATCTATAAGGTACAATGTTATCAAATTGGATATATTATCTTGATGTATTTTCAGATAATAGGACAAGCTGATCTATATTGTTACTAAAATCAATCGAATTCAGTAATTGAGATTGCTCTTCAGCAAACAATGAAGTTGAAAGAAAGTTATTTTTGCAATAATAATGGCACTCAATATTTATATGCCTTCAATAAACGAATGAAGTCTTGAGAATGAAGTACCACCATTATCAACTGAACAATTAAATTTTTTAATTAGAGATTTGGAAAAGTGATTTCTGAAATTGTAAAAAACTGTGGAGGTCGTACAAAACTGATATAAAAAACGGTCAAGGCAAAAACAACATTGTAAACAGTCAGAAAAACACTTTATATTAATAGATTTGCATATTAATGTTAACTTCTTCAAATTATTCAAGGTAATGAATTATATTCATTATATACCGAGGTTTTGAAAGTGTGATACGAAACACTGCATTTAATGCAGAACATATTATATTTATACTATGATCTACCTATCAATTTTACAAATACAGTACCTGTAATCTTTCTATTTAAATAATAATAATAATATTTATTTAAAAAAATGTCAAAATTTACAAATGTATTAATCAAATTTAGGGACAATGAAAATAAGTATGAGAAATCACTGAAGCTTGCATTTGAAATAAAATCATAAAATAATAATAATATGGATATAATATAATGATGTATGATATATAGATATAGAAACTTAAGAAGATTCAGTTATTTAAAAAAACAGAAAATAGTAAAATATAATAATTTTAAAAAGCACGAGAACATTATAATATGAATATAACATTAAAATCACTTTTAGGTAATATAAAAACATCTTATTTAAAATATAAAACAAATCGCAGTGGGTACATTTTATCAAAATTACTTATTAACTGCTAATAGAACTTGTATTCTTATTTCATAGACTGTTTAGAAGAACAATTAATTTTTCAACAGAAATGATAGAGATATAGAAAAGTCATTCCGAATTTATCAAATCGAGAATATTCTGTCTCGGAATTTGAAGCAACCATTCTTTAAGAATTTTTTTGGAATTCTTCAGTGCGTTTGGCTTCTTTACTTGTTTTTGTTTGAGTTTATCAGGAAGAATGTCATATAATCTAGGAGCTGAGTAGACATAGTTTTTTTGTCCAATTGATTTTTGTGACCGTTGCTTTCGTGTATTGAACTGTTTGTTTCTTGTTCCATAGTTGTGGTGAGTAACAAGATCTATTTTTATTTTTCGTTTGTGCAATTTTCAGCAGAATATTACAAGCAAAAAGTTGTCTGATGTCTAATATTTCCGATTGCCTGAAAATGTTATTGCATGAAAAGGCCTTTTTTATTGAAAATTACTTTAAGGATCCATTTACGTTACACCCAACACCAACCCAAAATACCATAGGTCAAATCTGATTGTACAAGTGAGTAGTAAAGAATTTTCAAGTATTTGGTACTCAAGAGTGAGTTCAGTTGTTTGAAGTTGTATAAAAGACCTCTTATCTTGGCTGTTAATGTGCTTGACTTGAAGATCCCATCGTAGATGCCTACACGCAGAGAAAAATACGATAGTTTTTACTTGAATCGTGATGAAATCAACCACACAGAATGGTGCGTATATCGCCAGACATTTTTCGTGATTGATTCCACTAGGAATTATTGATGATGGTAACACAACCACGACATGTCCTCTAAACCAAACCAAGTGGTGGATAATATCACAAGTAAAAGTAACCTGAAACATTTAGTACAGTAAAACCATATTATGAATGATGGTCAAATTTACCATGACACATGGCACTCTGATGATGGTAGTACAATAAAATAATAAATTTCATTGTTTATGGTGAAATTCACCACGATTCACGGCACTGGGATAATCGTTCTATAGTGTCAATATCTGATATTCTCAGAAGGTAAACTTTATATCAACCAGTTTTACCACGACACTCGAAGCATTCTTCAATATCGCCAATTGTGCCATTAAATAGCCTCGAATGATAATTTTCACTAAGCCAGTATTCATATAAACTGTTTACCTTAGTTTAATTTCTTTCTTTTGAATCAGTCGAAAATTGTAGTACTTTTCAACATTAGTCTCATTAATGAGTAGGTGTGTTAGTTTTTAATAATTTTTATTTTTATTTTTTGGTTATTATAGTACTCGTACATCGATTCCTGAAATAATTGAGGAAAATGAGATGAAAACAACAATGCTGTATTAAATATCATCTTTAAGTCTAGAAATTAACATCAGGTACATTTTCCAAAAATATATAATATAATATGTAATAGTTATCATATAATTTTTTTGCAAATAATTTTTTGTCCCCACACTTGGATGGTACATAGTATATTTATCTTCTTCCAGCTGGAACAAGGTCAATTTTTTGGTCCACCACATCTTTGAAATATCTTTCTGGTGATCCTGAAAAAGTTTAATAGATTCCGTAATTCATCCGATGGTATAGTTATGTGCAAACCACTAACCTTCTGTTCACATCTGCCGATAACTTTCTTTTTATCAGAAACTTTGCAAATTGTCGCCGGTTCACTTCTTCATGTTCACTTGAATGAAAAATTTACTTTCCTTGTTAAGTTATCAAGAGTTTTTGCCGTAAGGTTCTCACTGCTCATTCTGAAAAAAACATTGCTCTGGTAAATCAGACTTTTGGTAATTTTTCACTTATTCATTTATTGAAGTTCTTCATTAATTTACATGGTCACTAGATGGATATTATAATATATAATAGCTACTGATATATCACGGAAGCAAAACCATTTTATTTCTTCCCGCGTGTGACCTGTAAATGAATCAAATTAGCATGTTTTTCTTACTTAGGTATATTATTTAATATTTACATTGTTCATATATTCAGTTGAAGTTGGCGTAATCGTAGAAGGACCCGCCTTTGATAACAAAACCAAATTAAAATTCAGATCTGGAAGAACTTCATTTATGACATCTGCAATAAAATTTTATACATTATGAAGACGCTGTGAAAAATGGAAGACATACATACGTGTAACAAATTCCAATCACACCCCTTATTTCCTTTAGTTTCAACTACTTACATGCAATGAAAGTTGTACTTTCTCTAGATACTGATACTGAAAAAGACAACCTGTAATGAAATAATTCCAATAATGGAAATGAGACAGTAAATTATTACCCCAACAAGAACCTGAGCGGTACATTCAAACATATCTTGTCCTGTTACTTTTGAGCAACATCGATGCGGTCTAACTATATGAGCAGCCATTGTTGCAAAATGCACTGAATTAATAATCTAACTACGTTTTTTCTCTACAGATATGAAAATGAGATAACTTACCATAGAAAATTTTGATAAAGTGAGTTCAAATGTTTCGTTCAAGCTACTACTGTTATTCATTGTTTTTGAATCACCATGCAGAAATGACACAATTCACATAATGCAACACACCATGTTCATTCTATTCAGTCGAAATGGCTTTACTGAATTGATTACTGAAGTGTATCACAAGACAAAAGATATTGGTGTACTGCGGTGTAGGGGATGGGAAGCTAGGAAGGGGTAGCGTTTCGAAAATGGTTCAAAGTTCCTTCTGTTCCGTCATATGCATCAAATTTTTGGATTGTTTTCGAAAACACAATGACCTCCTAATGGCAATTTTTGATCCGCTTGCTGAATGTGTTGCTGTGTGTTTTTGATTGACTTGAGACATCCGAACTTTTTTAAGCAAAATTCTTCATTACACATGCATGGTGATGATTCATGGAATCTATAGGCCGCATCTAAATGAGCAATAATAGCTTTCAACGAAATGAAATCGTTGAGACATATAATATTTCATCTTCGCGTGCCTTGTTTGGGTTTTATATAAAAGTTGGCATCAGTGTGAATTACTTAAGAAAATAACTATTAACTTGCCTCTGAAATTATATGAGAGAAATATCACTTCCACTCCTTGAATTATCAGCTATGTCGGTTGACTATATTTTGCATAGAACATATAAATTAATTATGAAATTTTGTTGATGTAGTTTTTGTTCGCACCAAAAACGAAAAATAATGGCAAACCAAGTTTATTCGACCATTCAGTATAATCAAATGCATTTCATTGTACACAATACTTTTTATCGATGTAGCCTCATTACTGGCGAGAGCATAGTTACAGTTCTTTATATGAAACCAACTTCGACAAATATGTTCGGTGATACACTACGCGGTTTATTAAAATTTAACAATTAATAGTTGCTTTCGTCACTCTATATAGTTATAATTCTGTACAACTCTTAACCAAGGTACGATTAGTACCACGTACAGACAATTTTGGTGGCAATCACCATCCAGTGTAGTGAATAATAGTTGTGATACAATAAATACTCTTTTGGTACCACGAACTAATATCAAATGGATAAAACTTTCTGGCGTCCTGGTAAATAATACTACAAAATCGTTCATTGGATAATCATTTTATCATAGTCGGTACAAATGAGGTTCCGATACTTGATGTCATTTATGGAGGTTAATTCAATCACAAGTTCGGTTTTTTATACCACGAATTAAAAACCACAACAAATAGTTGATTCTTCCAACTCTATTTCTTAGCGTGTATCAATCATTATTCCTAGATATTTCACTGATTTTGCTTCCGGTATGTCAGTGTCTTTGTCAATGATGCGTGGTCTAAAATTGAAATAAGAAGTAAATGGTAGATAGTGCGTTTTCAGGCAATTGAATGTGAGAACATGAAATTAATACCATTCTTCAATCTTTTAGAAATCTGACTCAGATTACTTCTTCAGCTCTCCCCAGGATTCGGCATCGTGAAAGATCGCTGTATTCACCAAACAGCTCTCATGCCGATTTCTTGAAATTTTTTGAAGAAACACTAGAGGAATTGTTTTGTAGTAAAAGTACCCTAATAATTGATGGAGACATCAACATCAATTTGAATTTAACCAATAATACCTATGCTGTGAAAATTAAACAATTAATTGATGAGATGGGACTATTTCAGCTGATTGAGGAACCTACCAGAGTTACTAAAAATTCCTCCACCCTCATTGATTATTTAATAAGTAATGATAAAACCTTAAATTATGAAGTTAATAATATTCCCAATGTAGCAGACCATCACAATATACTTGTTACACTTCATGATGATAAATTAAATGCTGAGCCTGATAGAGAAAATGTTTTGTTCAAAAGAAACTTCAAAACTTTCAATGAAGTAGAGTTTTAGTTTTCCCTACTCGAGTCTTCATGGAATTCCAATATAGTAGATAGCAATATTCTAGCACTCAATCTACTTTCATGTTTAATCTATCTCTTGTCTGGATATACATGCGCCTTTCAAGAAATATAAAACTTTCAATAAATTCAAATTGAATGGGTGGTTTTCAGATGAGGTCATAGGAGTGACACAAAATAGGGACAGATTATATAAGCAAGCAAAGGCAACTAAATCCGAATCTCTCTGGGACGAGTATAAAATAGTCAGAAATCATGTAACTAAATTAATCAGACAAGAATGTGAAAAAATTGATGAAAATAAACATGATCCCAAAGCAATGTGGAAATCACTAAAGGAATTGGTAGGTGGAAAAAAAATCAAACTAGAAAACAAATTATATATGAGGGGACACAAGTAAATTCCGACAAGGAAATTTCAGACGCTTTCAATAAATTTTTCATCGATAGCATAAATAGTATTGTTGAAAACATCACTCCAATAAACGAATTCGATTATACAATAAGTAAAATTCCAGAAAGTGCAGATGAATTTCTATCATTCAAAAGTATCACCATGCAGGAATTGAAAAATATTGTTTCATCGTTAAAAAAGAACTCTTGTGAAAGAGATGGGATCAATCGTACCATAGTTAAACTGGCTTTGGACATCATTGGAAATAGATTCTTTGATACAATAATTTCATCGTTGATTACTGGGGTTTTTCCTGATGTATGGAAAATATCTACAGTGATTCCGATACCAAAAGTAACTAATACCCAATTTGCCTCTGAACATCGCCCAATCAATACACTACCGATTATTGAGAAATTATTAGAGCTTGCCGTCAAAGATCAACTCCTTGAATTCATCAGTGCAAATGAAATACTAATTGAACAACAATCAGGTTTCAGAAAATGTCACTCGTGTGAAAAAGCTCTTCAGTTTTTGATATCCAAATGGAAAGTAGACATTCATGACAAGAAAATCATATCGGTGGTTTTCTTGGATTTACAAAGGGCATTTGAAACTATAAATAAAGAATAACTTTTAAAAAAATTAAACAAATATGGAGTCGGCGGGAAGGTTTTTGATTGGTTTCAGAGTTATTTACAAAACAGAGAACAACTTGTTAGATACAATAACACATACTCAAATAAAGAACACGTCAAGCATGGAGTACCACAAGGGTCTGTACTGGGACAAATTTTATTTATTTTATTTATAAATGACATTATACATCACGTCCAAAATTGTAAGCTGAAACTTTTTGCGGATGATACCCTACTTTACTTCTCTGGTGAAAAAAATAATCTGGAAAAATTCTTGAACGAAGATCTTCAGAATATATTCTACTGGATTTTTGATAATGGACTCAAAATTAATGTTAAGAAGACGAAATTCATGATTATATCCTCGAAAGAAAATATAAAAATGATTAAGGAAAATAAAATAATATTTAACATTCAACTAAACGGGGAAAGCATTGAAGAAGTGAAAATGTTCAAGTATTTGGGAGTGATTATTGATAACCAACTAAATTTAAACAGTCACTGTGACTATATTAAAAAGAAAATGGCGCGAAAAATGGGTTTCATGTACAGACTTGGTGATAAAGTGTCTCATTTTACTAAACTAACAATATATACGTCAATTATCGCACCGCATATCGATTATTGTGGCACTTTACTAAGAACACATTAATACACTGCAAAACATCCAGAATGAGAGCGATTATGAATTGTAAACGGCGTACACCAATCACAACAATGCTGAACACACTACAATTAATGAACATCAAACATAGAGTTTCATATAATACACTGATTTTCTTTTATAAATTGAAAAATAGCCATGTTACCTTGATATTTATCAAGTGAGCTGAATTATATTCAAGATGTACATTGTCACAATACAAGAAGGCAAGCAGCAAACGATTTTTATATAAATTCTGGAAATGTTTTCTGTGATACTTTATTTACAAAAGGTCTAGTCTTGTTCAACGATTTGCCTTGTGAAATGAAAAGATGTGTGTCACTTGATAGTTTTAAGTATTCGTGTGTGTTATTCGTTAAAGAAAATTACTAACTTAGGAAGGAGTGAACCGTAGTGATAGTTATCTGCTTATTTATATATATTTTTTTTATCATAAAATGTAACCTAATCTATGTGTCTGAGTTCTGTTTTTATTTATTGACTAGTTGTAATTATTGTAGATTGTACTGTAATGAAGAGCACTGTGCTAATAAAGTTATATATATATAATAATAATAATAATAATAATAATTTTATTCACAAGCAAAGATACAGAGTTGGCATCAACGTATACATTATGGTTATGAATAAGGAATATACCACGAAGCAGTCAATACTGCTTGTTTGTGGACGTATTCAACAGAGGTTCATATGTAAACTATGTGTAAAACATGTGATAGATATGTGATGAACCAATATAAGGATATAAATATATAATAAATACAGGGTGTGATAATATCACAATCAAGTAGAACAAATTAAAAAAAAAATCTATATACTTTACTATACCTACTTATGTACACATTTAGAGTCTACTGATATTCAATATAAAATAAAATATACCTATGTAAAGACTTTAAAAGTGTTTAAATGTTAAAATATTAAAATTTTCAGATGTTTGTTGAAGTGTTTATATTTAAACATGTAGATGTAGATATGATTCATAAAATAAGAGTTATAATTTTGAATATACACAATACAGATAAAATATGAAAAAAATATGAGTATACGTAAAATATAGACATATAAATTTGAAAGATTTGAAAAGTATAGGAGTTTGAATATATATTTCTGTTTTTTCATGTTTCTATTATTTCATGAATTTTTTGTCTAGGGTTTTCGAGAATGTATTTTTTTATTTGAGTTTTGAATTTTTTCAGTTGCTTCTCGTCTCTCAGATTTTCTGGTAACGCATTAGGAACCTTCGGTCCTAGATAACTGTAAGTCCTCTGGCTTATTGATTTGTGAACAAACGGAATTTGATAAAGGTTGTGACCTCTGGTATTTTGTTGATGATTTTTTCTAATTAATTCTTGTCTGATGTGTTGCCAGGCTCATAAAGTATAGTTGTTTTATGTCCATCAATTTTGTTTCTTGATATAGAAGTTCTGTAGAATAACGTGGAGGTTTGTTATATATTATTTTTATTATTCGTTTCTGTATGATTTCTATTTTTTTGAGGTTTACATTCATTCCAGCTCCCCATCCGATGATTCCATATTTCAAATGGGGTTCGAAAAGTGTATAGTACATCGTTTTCAATTGATGTTCGTCGAGTATTCTTGAGACTTGCTTTATCTTATACACCACGCATCTTAGTTTATTGAGGAGAAAGTTAATTTGCTGGTCCCATTTCAGGTGACTGTCTATTTTTATTCCTAAATATTTAATAGAGTTAGTACAATTTATTTGTAAATTATCTTGAAAACTAATTTCATTGTAATTTGGAAGTTGCGAACTATAGCTACAGAAAGGCACGTAGAATGTATTCTGTAAATTAATTGATAATAATTTATTGTCAAACCAACTTTTGATGAGAGGGAGATCAGATTCTACTTTCTTTTTTAATTTAGACCATATTTCTTCTTCGTATAAGATGACCGTGTTATCAGCAAAACTTATAATATTCCCTTCAGACTCCACCAAGAATAAGTTATTTATGTATATCGTGAACAATACTGGCCCCAACACCGTTCCCTGTGGTACCCCACATTCTACTATTTTTTTGCTGCTCTGCAAGTCTTGTATTTTGACTTGTTGAGTTCTGTTCGTTAGGTACGATTTGAAGAGTGATTGTGCTGTACCTCTTACACCTATGGTTTCAAGAGTTTCTAGTAGTATCTGGTGGTTGACTGTATCAAAAGCCTTTGTCAAGTCCAGGAATACTCCAATACATGGTTTTTTATTATCGACTGCCTTATATATATTTTTGGTAAGGTGTAGAATAGCATCTTGTGTCGATTTTCCTTCTTGAAATCCAAACTGTGAGTTTGAAATGATTTCATACCTCTTTAGAAAGTTAGTTAACCTATTTTTGATAATTTTTTCTAAAATTTTGCTGAAGCTAGAGATCAATGCAATAGGTCGGTAATTTGTTCTTTCTGTATTTTCATCACTCTTAAATATTGGTATAACCGTTGAATTTTTGAACAGTGTGGGGAATTGTCCTGTTTCCAGTGATTTATTTATAATGTATGATAGTGGTCTTATGATTTGTGGTATAATAGATTTTATCAATTCTGATTTTATTCCACCAGGGCCTGGAGATTTGTTGTTTTTAAGGCTCAGAATGGTGTTTATAACTTCTGTTTCTTTAGCTGGAACCAAAAAAATTGTATTTGGATTTATGATTTTCTTTTCTTTATAGTTTTCATCTAGAATTATATCTTTCGACAGTTTTTTACCTATATTTACGAAAAAATCATTAAAATGTTCTGCAATATTGTCAGGATTTTCAATTAAGTTGCCTTCCACATGTATTTGGGATATGGAGCCATTACTTCTTGTAGGTTTGAGGATTTCATTGATAGTTTTCCATATGTCCTTTGAGTTTCCATATTTTGTCAATCTGGTTTTATAATAATATAATTGTGTTTTAAGTTCATTTTTATAATTGTTGTATTCATTCTTTAATATTTTATTGTTAGGCTGTTGTTTTAGGTTTTTGTATATTTTATTATTCTTATTGATGGATTTAACTAACGAATTTGTTATCCATTCCTTTTTTCTAATTTTTTTGCTGTTTATTCTTCTAGTCTTTTCAGAGGGCATTTTGTATAATGTCAATGAATTTGGATACTGCTGTGTCTAGATCTTCGTTGGTAAGTACGTCAGACCAGTTTGCTTCATTGATTTTTTGTTTAAATATTTCTTCATTGATTCGTTTTATTATTTTAGAATATTTTTTGATTTTTACATTATTATTAGGAAAAACGATTTGCAATACTATAGCTGAGTGATCAGTTATATTACTTTCTATGGTTGCAGAAAGTATTGTGTCTTATTCATTATTTTTTGAATTTAGGAAGATATGATCTATGCACATTCCAGACGAGGGTCGTGTGACAGTGTTAATTGCCGATAAGTAGCCAAGTTCATTCAGGATAGTTAAGTAGCTGTGGGAAATGTCAGATTGTAAAAGATCAATATTCATGTCTCCTATTAACAGACTGTAGTTGAATTTTTCTTTGGTATTTCTTAATATATTTTCTAAATCTTTTTTATCTATTTGTCTATGTTTTTTGTTGACGGTGATCTGTATAGTGTGTTTATTACAACAATTTTGTTATCTATTACTGCCTTTATACGAATCAGTTTACTGCTATCACTTACATCATAAATTTCACGTGAACGATATATTTCAGGTTTGATAAATACTACGACACCATCGTTACGATTTAATATTCCATTGTTATAGAGTGGAATATAATTTGGTATTTTGAATACTGATATGTCAAGTATTTGATGTGTTTCAGTAAGTACAATACAATCTATGCTAGAGTTTAATTCGAATAGGAAGATTTTAAATTCATCTAGGTTCTTTGACAAGCTTCTGATATTGGTGTGTATGACTTTGAAATTAGCGAATTTTTTATTTATGTCCAGTACCTGTTTTGTTTCATTAACATCTTTAAGTTCAAAATTGTCTATTTTTTCAGTCTCTCACATAAGGATCCATTTTTGTATAGATTGTTCAATGTGATTACTCATAGCATAAAATAGAATAATTAAGGCAAGGCAAAGGACAAACAATGATAATAAGAGCAAAAATGTAAAGTTTTAGAAAATTTCACAGTCATAACCCTTTTTGTGTATAAATATTAAATATCAAGATCAAGATAAGAGAGCAATAATGTCCAACACATCACATGCGAAGTGTTGTAATAAAAAGCAGTCTTACTGTTTAGAAGTCTCACATCTTGTTCACCGATCGGGTTTTTGGTTTCTCCTGTAGTGCGTTTGGCACCGGTTTCTTCGTGGCAGGGTTCTTCGGGGTACCAAGGACTTTTCGAAGTTCAGATGATGCCTCTTCTGGGGCATCCACTGTTGGGGTAGAAGGAGCGCTGCTGAAGTTGTATATTGTTCTCCCGTTCCTTTCCAGTTCCTCAATCCCGTATGATGTTCCGTCCACAATAAGTTTGTTTTCTCTTATAAAACAATCTTTGTAAGTTCCTTCTTGCTTAGCAAGAAAGAGGTGTTTTCTGAGTAATCTGTTCTCACTCCTCTGTGCAGGTGTGAGGTCATGCGCAACGGAAATCTTTCCTTTCAACTTATTGCAATTTTTTTAAATTTCCTTTTTTTTGAGGTTACTAGCAAACTCAATTTTTATTGGGCAATTGTCCGATTTTCCCAAAGGGTAGACGTCGCTACAATCGCCTTTTTCGAGATTCACTCCCAGCAAGTTGCTTAGCTCTTTACACAAATTTTCTGCCTCAACTTCTTCTCTCCTCTTGTTCAGCCCAAATATCAATATATTTTTTCTATTCTGAACTCTCTTAAGGTATTCCACCTCTTCTTTTAGTTCACTATTCCCCTTTTCTAATTTAGAGACGTTGGTTTTCAAGTAGATGTCATAGTTTCCGTCTTGTCTTATATATATATATATATATATATATATATATATATATATATATATATATATATATATATATATATATATATGAAAACTAAAAGTTCGGGTTGAACCGCGTCTAGAAGAATTTGTTGAAATTCGACGTTTCGGCTCCGATTTTGGAGCCATTTTCAAGAACTGAAATAGAAAGAAAATTGGTAAATGGTTGAAACGTAATTCTACGCTGAGGTCTCAATCTGCCTCACAGATTGAGACCTTAGAGAGAACCAGTGACGAGACATGGGGAGTAGGCAGATTGAGACCCCGACGTCAAGTCACAAAAACCTAACGTAATTATACCTGAGGAGTAGGCAGATTGAGACCTCAGCGTAGAATTACGTTTTAACCTTTCATTAATTTTCTTTTTGTTTCAGTTCTTGAAAATGGCTCCAAAATCGGAGCCGAAACGTCGAATTTCAACAAATTCTAGACGACGCGGTTCAACCCGAACTTTTAGTTTTCATATATATATATATATATATATATATATATATATATATATATATATATATATATATATATATGGGTATATATATATATATATATATATATATATATATATATATATATATATATATATATATATATATATATATATGGGTATATATATATATATATATATATATATATATATATATATATATATATATATATATATATATATATATATATATATATATATATATATATATATATGGGTATATATATATATATATATATATATATATATATATATATATATATATATATATCATCCGCAAGCAAGTATTTCTCCTGAGGAGTTCATTGTTGATAGAAGACTGTTAATATAAATAGTAAACAAGAGCGGACCCAAAACAATCCCTTGTGGAATTCCGTATTTGACAATTCTTGATTCACTATAGGTGTTGTTGATTTGCACAACTTGTGTTCGGTTTGACAAATAACTTTCCAGAAGATGAAGTACTTTGCCACGAATACCGTAATGTTTGAGTTTACCTATTAGTTTATCGTGACATACCGTATCGAACGCTTTGGCATGATCCACAAATATACACAAACATGGTTAATTTTTGTCTATACTCTCATATATTTTTGATATCAAGGCACATATTGCGTCTTCCGTAGAAATGCCATTCTTTAAACCATATTCATTGTCGGAAAGAATATCAAACTTTTTGAAAAAACAATCTAGTCGAACTTTTATAGTTTTTTCTACCATTTTGGCAATTTCGGATATAAAGATTACAGGACGGTAGTTTATTACCTCAGTTGTGTTTCCGCTTCTTTTCAAAGTTTGTGGAAAACATCCTGTAACAACTATTTACTCAAAACGAAAACTAAAGAAAATTTGCTTTAGTAGTTTTGTCGACAATAATCGAATAGAACAGATCATTTTCTGTTCGATGTTTGCGGACCAAACTCCCATAGTATCGACAATTTGCGAAAGGCTGTATTATTTATAATCTATTTTCACTATACAGAATTATCAACTACACGCCTAATTCCATACATGAAATTTTTATTTATTTCACAACAATTCCAAAAAATGTTGAATACACTTTTCAGTGACTTCCCATTTTTGGAAACTGACCTTAAGGTCTCATTTGAAAGCATGTTCTGTACTGTACTTGACTATCCCGTACGACCAAACTTCGAAAGGCTTGGGATCAGGTCATGGCAAACAGCGCAGACATTTTTGCGAGTGGTATACAAGAATATGTGATGATAATGTACATTTTCCTTTCAAACTGATCTGGTCGGATAAAAGTATGGTTACCAATAACGGTATTTTCAACAGGCTTAACACACACTATTGGTCACAACAAAATCTACGTGCGAAATGATCATCTAGGTACTAACATCTATTCCCATATAATATTCGTTGTGGAATTTTTGCCACGAAAGCTATAAGTCATTTCATCGTCATCAAGTTTCATTGGATAATTTTCCATTGGGCGCTCTGCATAATTGCTAGTTTCGCCAATACCTGTTTGAGCGATTCACAATAAAATGGATTGGCATTCATAGTGATACACCGTCGCCAGCAAGGTCACCAGACCTAACACTTTTGGACTTTTTTGTGTGCCATTTTGAAAATGTGGTATTCAAATGAAATTTTGAAGAGGAACACTCTCTTCGCTCAGTACGATCAGCATTTAAAAGTACTACTCCTGAAATGTTGAATAAAGTTTTATATACCATAGTGAGGCGGGCATACTCGTCTCTATAAACTGGAGGTGAATTGTTTGAACATTTGCTATAGCACTTACTATTTACAACGTTTAACAATAACTCTTGCCATCTTGGTTCTTATTATTTAAGTTTCTGTTAGTTGAAAATCAGATTATGTTGATAAACTATTAATGAACATTTTTTCTGTATAAAAATATAAGGAAACATAATGTGCCGTACATCGTTGCATTTGCAATGGAAAATGCTATATCATACAGAGTGTAAGTACTTTTTTTTGTCATATAAAAAAAAGAATTGTTATGGTTTCTTCGAAACGAAACGGTGTACTGAGATTGTGTGAACATCATCTTGTAGAGGTAGGAAAGTGGCAATGGGAAAGTGCCTTTAGTGCTCTCAAAACTCCATATAACTTCAGAAAAAAGACAAAGCGCCAAATTTCGGGTTTTCTCGAATATGTCTGGAAGTAAACATTATTGACTCCTTACTTGCGCAACTTTACTATTAAATACAATTGAACCAATCGTTACACCCTGTTGGGATTGGGGGTACATTTCTGATGAGTAATATTTTATTGAAATTGCTAAAAAATACCAAATATGTAGAAGAGAGTAAAAAAAAGATGATAATGCCTTTTTGAATAACTGGTTGACCTTTATTGAAAGTAATTTTCAAATATATAATATCCCTGGATGCCATTTCAAATTTCTTGATTTCATATTGGGCCAATATGGATATATTGTGAACGTAAAAATAATATCGATTCAATATGGATGAATATTAGTAATACGATATCATATTAATAATATTGGTTGAATATTGCTTAACCGATTCTGAATGCAGATTGGTACAGTAATATTGGGTCAATATTGGTTGAATAATGTTTACCAATATCTACAAAACAATACATATTGTTTCCAACATCTGAAATGGATATTAAATTTCCAATATTCATCTCATATCAATTCTAGGAATAAAGAACAATATTGTATATCCAAGTCTGATAGTATATTGGATGAATATTATTTCACCAATATTCAACAAATCATATTCACCTATGTTTAAACGGAAACATCATGGTAATATTGAAATGATTATATTGATACAATATTACAGAAAAAGGACCTATTACCAATATTTGAATTTGAATAATGATCGAATATTCAATAAATAATATAGAAATGAATTATGATAAAACCTGTGTAAACCTAAGGAAATATATTAAATACTTTTCACAGCATTTCAATACGACCAAAATGCAGACTCTGGTCTTACCTTTATTGAAGGAGAACTGTAGTTGTAGAAGTTTGGAGTCCCTCCAAATTTTTTTTAATTTGATTTCAATACTATATCAATATATCCAAATGATATCAAACCAATATCGTTAATGTTTTTAGGCCAATATTGCTTCAACAATATTCCAACAATATTATTTTTATAATCTCCAAATAATATTGTACCAATATCATCAAATGTTCACATTTTTTCTATCGCCAATATTACGTTTGAATACCAATATGGCAATATTTTCATAATATTGTACAAATATAAACCCAATATAAATGTCCCAATATCGTTGAATATTTTGTGGGCAATATCGTTTCGAGAATATTTCCGAAATATTACACAAGTAATATTGAACCAATATTGCAGAATGTTAATTTTTTTTTCGCCAATATTACATTTGAATATTTTGACAATATTTTTATAATATTCTACGAATATTGTTCCAGTATAAGTGTATAATGGTATTGATCAGTACAAGTTAAAACAAATAAGACATAATTAATCGACTTATCGAATTATCCACTTGAGTACTGCTGAAAAAATGGCTGGATTGTATCGTTAACTTTTTTTACTCAAGTTGGTGTTAAAATCATATGATACAAATTCGTCAAAACAAAGGAAGGATTTTCCAAACAGAGAATTTTTATATAATTCTTAAATGAAACGTTATTTAAGTTGTTCACAATTATTGTGAACATCCAGTGAATTGCGTAATCTGGGCGTCGCCGGTCTCAAATTCAAATACGTGACATAAATGGCCCCAAAACCGACCCTTGGTAACACCGTTTTTTATTTATTCGATTTCAGATGCTTTATGATTGACAAAAACTTATTGTCTGTATTCAGATAAATATTACCTGACAAGAATTATTAAATTCTTCTAAAATTCCAAGTCAGTGAAATTCTTCAGTTCCATAATGAACCGTAATTGTACTTTTATGGCTTGTCGATAATTTGACTGACGTCACTTCATTTGCTGACGACACAGTTATATAGATTTCGGCACAAACTTGTACGGAAGAAAGAATTATTGCTTGATAAAACAAAGATTTCATAACAGGATTCTCATTGTATCAAATCATCATGCTGAAATCTTCATGAAAAATACTGATACAGAACAACTACATACTCTAGCTGTTGAAAAACTATGGATGACCCAACTCAAAATAGTCCACTTATCTTCAAAATCATCCTAACATTGTAAAACTGGGTGGGAGCTATATAAGAAGTTTTCCGTAATAAACTAAGGTCAAACTCATTCTAAAATGAATGGTTGGAAACAAAATTAATCAAAACACTTCATTCATTCATTTATCTTCGGTTGCATATAAAAATCCTCTTATTGAAATCTCACGTCGAATATAAGTATTCAAAATCGAAGTAATTAAAAAAAATTTGAAGAAATTCCATCTTCCATTGAATCACTTTTGAAAGGTTCATATATGTTTTTTAATCTAGAGTATAAAACAAATGTTTCTTAGTAGAATATGTGAGTTTGGTCTGTTTGTTAGAAAATATTCTGTATATAATGGTTTAGTTGAGATGATTACCAGGTATGTATCAGGAGTCTCCCCCACATGTATTCTGGGCAATCTATTTTTTACATTATTTACTGTGTCTTCTTGTAATGGTAGCATACGAAATCGATAGCTGCGTTGATGACTTCCTCAACTAACTCTTTTTGACTACCCCCAATTGAAATTTCTTTGTACGGTGAAGTTGAATTAATTTAGCGTTAACGATTATAATGGAAAATGTTAAGGTAGCCGTTTTTATGGGATAGGTAATCACTGTGCCATGATAAATGACTTGTTTGTCGAAGTCAGGAAGGGTACGAGTAATTACTTTTGTGTCAATGCCTGAGACGGTCTACGGCCGGTAACTCTTCTTTCGGTTGTCTGCTGGCTGATTGACGATTCACATACCACGAGCAAAGAAGTTCAGTATTTGTTTAAGGAATAACGATTTTCTCACCTCCTATTCTGACAGTGATATAGATAAAAACGTTTCACATTGAAATTACATGAAGCGGAGCTAATTGTTGATGAAACTGAAAGAATGTATTACTAATTTGAGTATATCCATTCATCCTACAATTTTTAAAGACCATGATGATGTAAAATCGATAATATGAAACACTGGATCCAAAGTTTCCACAATTTGCTGCCTAGGAAAGGGTAGCATACAATTATTGATCCAAAATCTCGACGAAGTATCTACTCAGAAACGAAGCGTTGGCCTTGATTCAAATTAAATGAATGTGAAATGCTCAAAATGTGTCCATGTATCATGTATTAAGATATTATATATCATAAAACGCGAATAAGATAGGCATCAACTCAATAAAATTTCCGTGACGAGTGAAAAAAATCGTCTGCAAGTTTTAGAAGATATCTTAGTTGCGTTACAAAGTCAAAGTCGCTGATGACATATTCCCAGTATTGCGCTAATCATTTCTCCTCGATTAGCTACCTAATAGCTTTCGATATCATCAACCCCGTGGTTGCCGTCATCTTGTTAGCGATTCTTAAGTATATTGGATTGGGTGAAAACGCTCAACTTTTGTACATTCGAGCAATATATATCAGAACTAAAGTCTTCAAATTGGAGAGTCCCACAAGGCATTATTTTGTACCCTATGCTTTCCGGTTTGTCACTCCGTATTTATTATTTGCATACACATTCATTCTCAAGTTAATGTAGATTCGAATAAAAGAAACGTCATAACCAACCGAAATTATATAACAGAGTGTCTAGCTTCCTCAAAGGTCTGTTCATTTTCATTCTTCTCCGATGGAAAACGAAGATGAACAGACCACCAGTGATAAAATCGTTTCGAGAGGAGCTGCGACAACTAGACGTCAAAAATTGTCATAGGAGCTCGCATTCTAAATCGTTCGTTCTACGGTTATACTTCAGACAACGTGTAGGCTGCTGACTTTTCAGTTTTTAGATAACAGTATGGGGCCTGTGAGGTCATTAGGAGTTTAGATCACCTTCTCTGCTCAGCATGCGACCATGAAAAACCAGGGATTGGAGAATTTTTTCAAGGCAACATCCCGTGCAGCCGATGAACTTGGCTCGAATTCGATACTGAACGAGGTGACCAAAACTCACCGAGTCCGAACCCATTCAGCAAAAAGGTCATATCAAAGCAACAGAAATATACTCCTGCAGCTACATAAGGATGAGCCAATGAATGGCGTTGGCTAAAAACTGAGGTTTGCTCGTAGGGGTGCAACGGGATGACTATTGGAACAAATTTTGAGATAAATGTGCAAAGCTTTTACAGTAAAATTTGCGGTTTCAGGGTATCGTGAAAGAACAGTAATGTTCGTCTAGTGCTGATGATGATGAGATGCTCTCCATCAAATTACGTGAGCGTTAGTCAATACAAAATGTTAAATCATAACGAATTCATGGTGGAATCTCTCAAATCTAGATTTTTAAGATCAAGGCGTTTTATTACATAATGAATTATAAATCTGAATATTATTTAAATGTCAGTGACGAAATCATACAAGTCGTTACTGCGTAGTCGATAAAATGTTTTGAAAATTCCTGAGATGGCAGCACTAGTTGAGCTGTTACATTTTTCCTGCTATAGTATTTACTCTGCCCAAGCATATGAATTGATTTTTGCATGTATTTTTTTAGGATGTCTGATAAATATTTACAAAAATGTGTTTTTGTTGCAGGAAACGGAAAGAACGTTTGGAATCATCGTCTTTGAATCAAGCGGACTACTTACAAGTGGTGGGTCACCGTGGTATGGCTGAATTGCCCGAGGGGGCGGCCCCTCCAGAGGATCAGCAAACTTGGCGAACATATTACGAACATCCTCTAACAGCAGCTACAACCGCGATGTTGAATATTGGCGGTGGCGGTGCCGAAGAACAATCCACTACAATGGGACTCATTTACGAATATTACAAGTTTCCTTCGTTGCCGACTGATTCCAAAGACAAATTGGCTGATATTTGGTCGTAAGTGATTATTATTATCAATTATATCTTATAAAATTCTCGGACAGAAATATCACGCAAGATCACAGAACGTTTTAGGTTGTGCATCGAATTGAAAAAACCAAAGAACTAAACTACAGTCTGTTTATTTTAACATGAGAGTGACATCACACGATGACAGATTACGGCGTTGCCAACATGTGCACTATTTCAATTTTTTTTTTTTTATCATAAAAAAGATATATTGACTGAATTCCTCAAATATCAATGAGAGCTATCAACCTTATTAACTCACTTGGTTGAAATACAGAGTGGCACTCATTTTTTTTTTAATAATAATAATAATGAAAAATTATTTTATATAAATTCGTTTATAATTTATTGATTCAGCTTGAATAACAATCACATTTACTTCGTTACTAAAACCAAAAATTTTGGTTCTAGCAAAGTATTTTCGAAGGGAATGTTTTTGTTTGATACCCATTCTTGGGTAAAATGAACGTGGTTTTAGAAACTGTGAATGAGTATTCATGCACCAACAAATTAAATTTATACGTTACAAAAACAAAGGCCATGTTCTTTACCAAAAAATATAAATATAGTTCTCTTGTTATCAATAATATAAACCAAAATATCAATACCGAAAAAATTGAAGTTGTGTCAAATAAATTGGTCTTCATTTAGACAATTTTTTGAGTTCTGACAGTCACTTTGAATATATCTATGAAAAAATATTAAAGAAACTTTATTTTTTCAGTAGAATAGCACAACATTTGTCGATACAGTCCAACAGTTTACATTACACTATCATTCAGCCTCATTTTGACTATTGTGCGTCTATATTATTTTTATTCAATATTAATGAACTAAATATGCTACAATAATTCCATAACCGTGGAATGAGGGTAATTTCGAAAACAAATCGTCTTACTCCCATAAAAATTATGCAAATTTTTTTGAATTGTACGAAAGCGTAGAAGGGCCACGAAAAAAAAATTTAATCCTCCTACTTCCGACTTTACAACTATGACATCTACCATGAAACGATCGTAGGCAGATGGTGATTAAATCGAAAACACTCTATTCCTCCATATATATATATATATATATATATATATATATATATATATATATATATATATATATATATATATATATATATATATATATATATATATATATATATATATATATATATATATATATATATATATATATATATATATATATATATATATATATATATATATATATATATATATGAAAACTAAAAGTTCGGGTTGAACCGCGTCTAGAATTTGTTGAAATTCGACGTTTCGGCTCCGATTTTGGAACCATTTTCAAGAACTGAAATAGAAAGAAAATTAATGAAAGGATAATACGTAATTCTACGCTGAGGTCAATCTGCCTACTCCTCAGGTATAATTACGTTAGGTTTTTGTGACTTGACGTCGGGGTCTCAATCTGCCTACTCCCCATGTCTCGTCACTGGTTCTCTCTAAGGTCTCAATCTGCCTACTCCTTCGAGAGAACTGAGGAATTGTGGATTGAGGAACTGTATTTATAGTGGACGTGGCTGTAATGGCCGTGTGCAATGTATTGGCGCGAGGTGAACTATGGGCGGGAACTGAGTTGGCGCTAGATGAGCTGTGTGCGGGAACTTGGTTGGCGCTAAGTGAGCTGTGTGCGGGAACTGGGTTGGTGGGAAATGAGTTGATATATATATATATATAGAATTGGAAAAATCTTGAGGTTGCAGTCTTATGTTGGTCTTAAAGAAAACTCTTTGTTATCTTGTCAAGCTTTCGGAAAAGTTTATTTCCTTCCTCAGGACAACTATAACAGGACAAAATTAAAAATGGAGAAATATATCGAATCTACTAACATACATAACTTGAGTAAAAATTTAAATTAGCATCAGTAAAGTAAAAAATATTGTATATAAATTAAAATGCGGACTGACAGTATTTGAATTTGAAAATAAATGTCAATGTATTTGAATTGATATTATAAAATCAAGTGACTCTACTAGGTGTATTAGCATTACTATAATTTTTCGATTTATCTCTGTTCAGTTTTAAAATATAGTTGTAAATTTTACTTATATTATTCAAATCAGTTTTCTTGTTTAAGCTGTTACTCTCTTCATTAATTTGTAACATTTCTAAAAATGTCCTTTTGAAAATGTTGTTTTCTATTTCAAGCACACTTACATTATCGAAACCCATTCTATGCACAGGAATTAACATTTCTTCTACAATCACTTTTATGTGAAGTAATCCTACCTTTCAAGAGTGTAGAAGTTTGCCCGATGTATACTTTATTATTACAATCGTTGCAAGGAATTTTGTAAACAACATTATAATTCTGGGTTGTTTCGAGAGGAGTTTTTAATTTTGAAAAAAGTTGACTAATGGTCTTAATGTTTTTTTGTGCTATTTTAATATTGGTTCTTTTTAAGACATTGATCAATTTAGGTGTTTATTCTCTGATATGCGGAAAAGATCGGTATTTCATAATTGAGTCAGACCTTTCTGGAGAAACATCTGATATTATCTCAGGTGTAATAGTACTTTCATTGAAAAGCAATTTGTTTATCAAGTTTCTTGGATATGAATTCTCTATTAGAATATCTCTCAGTTCTTTTAGACACTCTATTTTCAATGAAGGATACCGGCTACCAGTCCCACAGCACCCGATTCAAGGCCCTTCCTTGGGTTCCACTGAGGACCTGATTTTACAATTTCCGCAGCGAGTTCCTTCGACCTGTCTCCTCATGAATAACCTGGTAGGGCTAGTTCTCAACCGGGCAGAGCGGCGGCCGCGGGTGATTCAACACCGGCTACCTGTCCCGCAACACATAATCCGAGGCCCCTCCTCAGCTCTCACTGAAGACAGATTTTCAAGTTCTTGCATCCCTCTGTAATGTGTGTGAGTGTGTGTGTTAAGTGTCGGGGCACCGTACATGAGTAAACTGAAGTAGATTCACTCTCAGTCGGCGTCTTTGATGTATCGGGTTTAGATTTTTTTTTTTTCGGGCGGTTGGGTAAGAGGAGTCGGCTGAGTGTTATGCTGTCTCACTTGGTGTCACGTATGGCATTTTATCTCGAGCCGCGTATCAATTTTGCGAAGCAGCCTCGCGCGGCGGCCTCGCGAGGCATGCATCGCGTGGCTGCCTCAACATGTAATTTTGAACGGAAACGAGGCAAGCATGCGAGGCAGAGCGAGCCGTCAGTCAGTGCGAGGCACTCCACCATAAACTTATCGTTGCCATCTTGACTTTTCTTGAGCGCGGCAGAAATAACGACCAAGCACGGTAGCAACAGCGCGAGGCGAGAGCACGACCTGAAGCTGTCTCTGGGCGAGGCAGCTTCAGGTGTGAGGCAGGTATCGATTTTGCGAAGCATGCCTCGCGAGGCTGCCTCGCAAAATCGATACGCGGCTTCAGATTCATTTTGGTTGCGCGATAGCATAGAATATGTCAGCTAAACGCAAAATTCGAGGTGGGGATGTCGACACATATATGGCGGCGAGTGAAATTACTTCTGTTTCCCTATCTACGGTGGTACAGGTGTCAGTGTAGTTGATATTTAAATGAAGACTCAAAATTTCACAGTCTCTAACAATGTTCCTGAATGACGTATTAATATGTACTTGAACATATGCCAGAACATATATTTATTTCTCTTCACCAAATGATTTTGTTTCAGTTGTGTTGGTCACAGGCTACTCGATGATTTTAAATCATATTTCAATCTCAATAAGAACGAAAGTTCTAACGTTATATTTTCAGTTTTTTATCAAGAGTTTTCATACAACCTAATACAGAGCAATATCAAATTAATCATAGTAAAATGCTTTTTTTAACCCGAGCCACCATGTTGCCATTTGAAAAAAAAAATGTAATAAAAATTCAAAAATTCAACTTCACATAGCTGAACCATTTCGACCGAAAAAAGTAAAATTGTATTTTTCCAAACAGTTTAGGACTGAAATTTATTTGAACGTATCCATAGCCTTCTAGGATAAAAAAGTAAATATATGTGCACAAAAGTAACAAATGATACATGGTTCTATTCTAAATGTCGTATGGAGATAAAAAAACTGAAAATATACCAGGTGTCCCATCCAAAAATCGAAAGTTTATGTTACTTCCGGTGTATCCACATTTTGCATGATGTAGAATTAATCGAAATATGAAGTTTCATGCCTTAACCCGATCATCCAAATTTTATTCCATTATCTCCGAAAACAAAAATGTATAGGGGTGGACACCCCGTATTTCCAGCGCCATCTCTAGCTGCCAGAAAAAGCACTATGTAGAGTGAAAATTATTTGTAGAAAATTGGCGGCATACATGATCCTTTTCATTTATTGTTTAGTTTAATTGTCTTCTGTCAAGTAGTCTCGACCATTCTTCTTGAAATGGTTTGAAACAAGTTGCTATTGGTGAGGAGGATTCTTTGACACTTGTGTGAGAAGAGAAGTTTGAGTCCTTTGATAATGAAAATTTTTCAATCGAGAAACCATTTATAACATTGGGGTTACACATCGAATAAATAAATGCATAGCCATTTTTCTTGATACTATTAAGGCCTTCGACACTGTCACGATATCCTCCTGGATAGATTGTTCAGGTACATACAGAGGGCACTATCTGGAAGTTTCCCTTTTGCCAATTTTGGATTATACGGGGTGTTGCTCAATGACGTGCACATATTTCAGGATGTGAAATTTCAAGTTGTGTAATGAAAAAAAATGTATGCACTAGTTCTCGCAGCACTAAGAATATAAGAATAATAAAAATACGAGCGGCAATAGTTTCAGACTTTACTGTCGTTATATAACAATATCGTCGGAATAATTCACCGGCAATCGTCGATGATTCATGTCAGGGGCAAAGTATTGTTGAATTTGACTTTTTGTTATTCATCGGCATAGACTTGGCATGCAATGGTAGATTGGCCTTATCTGTTTTTTCCTATGTTCCGCTCATCTTGTGAATTTCTGTACGACCGCTTGAATGTATTGGTACTAGTATTATTTTTTAGTCAATTCTAAATGAAAATGACCTCTTGCGTTTTTATTGTCAATGCACTGCTCTTGGTTGAAATTTCTTCGATTGTTTTAATTCTGGATGGTTTGACGGTTGTTTTTCAGTAAAATCTACCAGACTCAACAGATCAAAGGGCATATTCGTAAGAATACTGCTGGTGGACTGATAGAATATATTTCCCAACTTTCAGTTCTTTTGGAGATGTTACAATATTACTCTTTATTGGAAATTCAACACCCAGTAGAAACAAATTCAGGTCATTGGAGCCATATATTCATATGATATTTTCAGTGGAAAAATATCTTGAATTTTTAGCACATCATTAAGGAACACCCTGTTTAAACAGTATCAGTTACATGAAAAAATTGTATAATCACTTCCAGAATTGAATCATCGCTGGAAGTTTTTAGGATAGCACAGGATGAAATTAAAATGATCAAAGTTGGGTTCGATCAAACGTTTTTCAACTAAAAGTTGATAGTACAAAATTCATGTCGCTTGAAATTTCAAATAGCAATCGGCCAAATGAAGAAATATATACTGAAAACCCCCAAAATATCTAATCGAATGTGAGAAATATTATATTTTTCAACGAGAGATGAAAATACTGTTTTTTTCGTTAGGTGAGAGAGCGAAAAAAAACTATTTCATCTATATGAAATGCTATTTTTTCCACGATAGATGTTGTTTATAAAATACTAGAATTTCGCTATCAGAGTCCATATAAATTATAGTTATGGAGAGAAGGTTGAGTGTAAGAGCGCCGCTTCTTGACTTTGCAGTTACAGAAGTGCGAACTCTGCCTTTTGCAACGATAGTATTGCACGGGCATCTATATACATATTATTATTTTAAAGATTATTTATTATACTCATGTTCATTGGTATCCCACCCTACTTTATGTAATATGTATATTATGTACGTGTATCTATCTGTTGCAATAAAATCATTTATTATTATTATTATTATTGACTTCAAATATAATCATGAAAATGTTTATAAACTGTCAAACGAAGTGACGTTCGTTTGCTGATTCAAGTGCCAAGTAGTGAGATTAACTGTAAAAAATCTATCAAATTGTTTTTAGTATATTCCCATCGGGTCGCATGATAATATTTATTCATTTGCTTCATTTTTATCTCTAGACCAGAGTGAAAAACTACCACTTTCATGTAGGGTATCCGGTTGAAAAATGATCATTTTGATATAATTGTGTAAAGCAAAGATTCTATAATTCACGCTGATAATACCATAATATACGGCTGATTCGTAAAAAACTCAACTGCTGCGGAGCACATCCAATTTCATTTTCATAGGATAGTGATGGGAGAATATTAAGATATTTCGTAATGCTAGTAAGACCGAAGTCAACAAGTTATGGAAGAAATTTCGTGCAACGGAGCTTTCAAGTTTAGGATATGGCAAAAACTTGGTACCGGATGATCTCAACAGGCTACTAATAAAATCCCTGGAGGACAGAAAGATAGCCATGGCCATCAATTTCAATTTCGTTTGGGATTGCTTCGAAATCCTACAAGAGTTGGGCAGCCAAAACATACTGTTCTTAGCCTGGGTACCAGGTCACACAGGTTAATAAGGGCACACACAATAGATCTACAGAGGTCGCAGTGGAGAGTCTCATAGAACATAGACCTCTATCAACCTCAATCTTGAAAAGGAGATGGGAAAGGACGAGACCATCATAGAAGATTCGACTTCGGTAAAATACCTGGGAGAGTAGCTGCTGTACAATCGGTTACGAATGCCAGAGTTATAGGTTACCTATATAGAGGGAACTGTCTACAATCAAATCAGTACATCAGCAATGATTCACTGTTGTCCGGTCTTCTGCAGTGTAGATAAAACGCAATAAACAAGGTTGAACAGGATGCGAATGAGGACTCCAGGGAGATTTTATATCCTTTGTCTATGCATCGCATATATCTGTATCGCATTGTGTTGAATGTGTTTGTGATCTGAATACGATCGTTCAGAAAATACTAGTTCGATTGGTTATCTTACAGCCCTGAAACTCTGAGTTGACTGTTAAATCAAATACTTCTCTCCTATTCTATCACTGATGATAAAGTTCCGCTTAGAACATACCTTGTTAATTGTGAGTCATTCACAAACGATCCATGTCTTTTGCTGTTTGTGCTACCCCACGACTCATGGTATACAGTTGAGTCACAACCCATTGTTTTTTCTTGCCATAGGCGATTACCTCTTCATGGCTGCTGAAGGAGGTTATTCAGCACCTACTTTTTCAGGAAAGTGAGCAAAGCTGACGGTTATTTCCTTCATGCATCTCTGGAAATTTCATCTGATTTGTTGGCATATCTTGAGTGCATAAATCTGAAAGAACAAAACAATCAATGTTCTTCATGGCCTGCTCCATATTCACCTCATTTAATTATCTCACAACATGTGTTACCCAAGCCGGTAACTCTTTGTGTTTGAGGTCCAAGGTTCCTTGCAATACGAAGGGTTGATTTAATTTCTGAATTAGGAACTGGAGGCATAGTTGATGTTCTCATTTTTCTTTTCACTTTTTCTCCTTCGTAATTATTTACTGTTATAGAAGATATCGAATAGGCCCATCAAATATGAAGGGTCCAGTGGAAAAACGATGAGGTAAAATTTTTTACGAAATCGACATTTTGGCGGCATCTGTTAGCTTGTAGCATGAAGTATCAACATACTAAACCAAACTATGAGATTCCATAAAAAAAACTGCTATCGAAAGTAGGCAGCAAAGTGGAAAAACGATGAGACTGATTGATAGTTGTAAAACAGTAGTTTTCGCTTTTTTTAACTTTTTAAAACGTGGAACCACATCGTTTTTCCACTGGACCCTTCATATGTTGTAAGAAAAAACAACCTTCCTTTTTAAAATAATCTTATTATACCTAAAAATGTAAACCATCAAAATGATAGTTCATTCCCCCCCTGCCATAACACGATTCAATTAATCGCCGAGCCGAGCGTATTATGACAACTGACATTTAAGTTTCTCTTAGTTGTTGTGTCCCAGTTGTTTGAAAGATTGATTATACCTTTGAAGCTACTTCAAAATAATATCAATGAAAAGAAAACCTCCAACTCCGATTGTTTAACACTCCGAGTCCTAATTCGTAGGTATTCTCCAAGTCACAATGACTTCATTAAAAATATTAATTTATTGTGAAACGGACTGATTTGAAAACTTGTAAATTAGATAGACATTTCCGGATTCGTCCCATATGAAAACTCAACCAGTTACTATAAAGAGCTGCTATATCGTAAGCATGAACGGACCCATACTTTTATCGTTGAGTTGAGAATTTGATTCCGGTCAAGGCCTATCCTGTACCGAGGGCAAAATAATCTGAAACAGGTTTTCGTTCGAAGTTTGAATCTTGATAGTGGAGTGTTGGCATCGCGAGATTGTTTTTGATATACCTGTCGTTTTAAAACGGTCATTTTCTTTCGACCTTATAAGTTTAGTTTCAGTAATTTAACTGAATATGAGAGGTCTGTACATTGGTAATTGATAACATGTGATTTGAAGGAACCGATTCGGCTATACATAATATGAGATCATGAATATATTCATTCTGTCAATATATTTTACAAACTCTGAACAACATGCAAACAGGGGCCTATCCAACCAACATTCATGAATTTTACCAGAGGAACAAAATGACTTCAAGAATCCAAATTCACCAACTTCCACATAATATTCCACTTTCTGGTCTCAACTACCGTATTAGTTGCAATTGAGGTTGAAGAGACTGTAAATGTGATACTAGTCAATTGAATTCAATGGACAAGTGCTAGAAAAATACATTGATTTTTTAATTTATTCCAAATATGCCCATTCTATACAAGATTATTCAAAGTAATTAATTATTTTGGTTAACAAAGTTAGCATCATCATGAGATAAAAGCTTTCTGAAAGCGCGTCAAGAAAAAAACGTTGCTTGGGGGTTTGGGTAGTTCTTTACGTTATTGAATTGTATTTCAATATTCATATTCATGCTCACCGAAAGATAGTTTTATAATCGATAGAATGGTAGACATATAGTAAATGGATAGACGCATATACAGCACTTTTTGATCCTAAAATATACAATTTCATCCCTGAGTCCATCAGAAACATTTATAATTACAAATTATTTTGCAAATATCAGATATATTATCTTTCACTATTTTCTTAGTTTATCAAGAATTCAATAAATTTTTGTATTTTTTATATTATTCAATGGCTTCTATAACTTAATGTCTTGTATTATTTACCAATTGTTCGTATTAGTTCAACTAGTGTCATAGTGCTATTTAGGCACAAAACGATCTCATCCTGAGATCAGTTGCACTCAAATTGTTAACAGTATATTGAGCAACGACCATGTCATAACCATTACATGAGAGTTGCATACGCTATTTTTCTACACCCGATAATAAATAAAGGACTATAAATATTATATTTATGTTTGTATGGAACACAATAACAGTAATTACTCATATTTCTATAAAAAAATTCTACAAAATTGTAAATAATGGTATCACCTCGGGTATTACCGTGCGTATAGGAAAACTATGAACATTCTATTAATATTTATATTGAACATAAAAATATTTTGTACTATATTTTCTGCTTTCTCCTATATGTGTGGAGGAGTCGATGGTAATTCTTCTATATCGCTGATATCGGAAATTTTGATAATATAGTTATCGAAGTTTAGCTATACCCTATGAAAATTCAATACCTACTGATTTTGACAAATTAAACAATTGAATAGGAATCTAGGACAAACATCAAATGCACAGCATGCTCGATTGAAGAATTATGGGTTTCTATTGATTAAAAATCTGTATCGTAATTTAAAATCTGTATCATAATGAATCTCATTATGAAACGGATTATGGGCATATAAGTGTGTTATTATAGTACGGGTGTAGAGAAAATTACATTACGTTACCATTGAAATGAAAGAATAGTTATCAACTTAATAAATCCAATATCTCTATCCAATTATGATCTCCTGATATACAAATTCATTCTCCACGTAAAACATAATATTGAACGCTAATTTCATATTCGACCAATATAGATCTATCAAATCTGGAAAAAGTATATTGAACTAATGAAACTTGAAAAAGCAATGCTAATGAATGAACTGGAGATTTATTCCAATACTAAACCGCAACTTTTACAACTCAACACGTGTTTCTGTCATCATGTGACCATTTTCCGGAGGTGACTTGTCAGAATAAAAATAGAATTATTCTAGTTCTTTTCAGAAAGCACTTGCAATAATACTTTTTGCAATTGTGAACAGTGGTTAATATAATTCATGCCCTCATCCTTCAGGATTATACTAGATGAGTTCTAGATCCTCTAGAAATTGTACTAAGTACTTGATTTTGATATTTGCTTTTTTTAGTAATTTTCGTATTTCATGTAGGTCCACATTTCTTCCCGTGAGGAAGTGTTAGTGCAAAACTCCCTTTGCTACTATTCAGTCCTGGGATTTTTTTTAATTTTCTTGTCCAGATTCGACGTGTTCAGTTGAAGTAGGATCGCCTATGGAGGGATGCGATTTTTAATGTCCCACAGACGGTCCTCTACGAAATAGCTTTCTCGATGAGTTCTCCTGGCCTCTTCTGCTATTTTCCTGTAGTCGTTCATTGGCCTTGTCTGTAGCCGACCCCTTGACCTAAAATCATTCAATTTTGTTAAATTGTTGAATTTTTCAATACTTCCGGCCGGCTACACCCTTACAAGCAACCCTCAGAAGTCTTCGAGTGACTTATGCCAGCTAGGCGAGACGTATTTATTATCATTATTATGCGGCGGGGCTCGCCATCGGCGAAAATGCAGGTAGTCCTGCGTAGAATTTTCCTACCCCCCGCTGTCGGGTTCATCGGGTGAATACTCCAGACAAGACGTATTACTCACCTTTGAATGTATGATGGCACGCACGGAACCGGTGACCACGCTGGGATTCGAACCCATGCACCTACCAATGATTGGGTTAGGAAGCGAACGCTCTACCGATACGCCCTTACGGCTTATAATGATTTGTTCTTCCGATCGAATATCACTGGAGTACCAAGAATATTGATTTAAAACCATTTTGATATCTATATTCCATACCCGAACAATATAATTTGATTTCGGAATAGAAAATTTCCGTTAATTTTGAGTATTCCAGTGATATACAGGGTATCCCACGACGATATAGACAGGCAATGGCTGCAATGGCCTAATTATGTAAGTTTAGGGCCACCCTGTATATTCGGGCAGTTCTATATTTATTGTGATGATTAAAACAAAGAAAAACCATTTATATTTTATCAAAATCGTTGTCAAAAAACTTTGAAATCCCACAGAAGATGTTGTCATTCTTCGTAAATGCATTTTCCAAATCTTGTTAAAAGATTTCTAGTTCATGTAGTTCTAATCATAGAGAAAAACTATTGGACATCTCCAAAGAAAGTTATCTAAAGGTGTCAGGTCTGGCGAGTTTGAAGGCCAATAAATAGGACCGTTTCGTCCAATCCAGCATTCCAAAAATATCCTGTCCAGATAACTTCTGACTCGATGGTCGAAATGTGAAGTTGCACCATCTTGTTGCCACCACATTGAAATTCTTTCAATCAATGTTATGTTTTCCAGTAAGTCTGGAAGTATGTTCTGCAAAAAATTTGAATACCTCCCTCCAGTCCGTGTGTTTCCAAATTCGTTTCCCCATTTGAAAAAGAACCTTTGCGTAGCTGTTGTTCCACATATCTAAACGTGTCTTTTCCTGGAGTTTGGCGATCAGGATAACGACCTCTATATAAATGTCTACAATCTCTTTCACATTCACTATAAATAAACAGCATATCAACCTACACACTAGCAGACATTTTGAACTACCATCGAACGAATTAATTTAGTCTGACAGTTTATGACAAATCTATCAATACCACATCGTACTCGACCAAATGCTTCCATTCGTTCTGCCACTTTTTAATCGAGACTACTAAAAAACATGAGAACATCTATAGGATCCGATTTCAAAGTTTTCTTGACTACGTTTGTTAATAAAATATGGATAATTTTTATAATTTTGCCCTAAAATTGAATAATTTGGCAATTGCTTGTTTCAGACATTTGTCGTCACCGTCGTTTTATTGAAGTACATGTCGTTCTCAAATTGATCGTTTTAGAACAAGTATGATTATTTGTTGGAATCCTTTTATTGGCAGAAACATAGAAATGCCAAAATGTACCAAAACCAAAAGTGAAGTGATCGTGGTGTTAGAGCATTTGCTCCCACCCAAACGGCCTGGTTTCGATTCCCGGGACAGCCTACCACTGAGCGAAAGTGGTTCGGAGTCCACTATTATTCAAACTGTAGGTCCCGGATCTTCCTTGCTCGCGTAAGCTCTGCTTTTCTCCAAAAACCTGGGTGATTCATAAAAAAAATGTTACAATTTTTTTTACAAAGGCTCATTGGGTAACATAACATCGAAAATGCTGCGCCAGTTGCTTTAATTTACAGCCCCAAAATTACAATTCTCTAATACTCTCGAGTTCTGAGATATTCCCTGTTCAAATCGTCGTGCGACACCCTGTATATGTATACTTTAGACACACCCCGTAGATGCCCGTGCAGATTCGCTATTGCACAAGCTGACGCTTGGGACTAAAAACAAAGCATACATAATACATCGAACAGAAGTCATGCACCATGATATCAAAAAAGCAATTCAAAAAAGTCTTTCATACCAATCCTATTGTACTCTGATACATGGTTCAAGGATGAACATAATGCTATAAATTTCATCGGGGACATTTTTATTTCTAAAAGATTCCGTTAGCGCTTCATTTTATAGCGACGCACCAAGTCGCTTTTGTCCAGAGTATTTTAAGGAATGATGGCTTGAAATTGATTCATGAAAATAAGTTTCGCTGCATAAATATGATAAACTACCCTATCTAATATCACAAGTTTTTAGACGGCCGCCAAAATGAATAATGTTGATGGGAATGTTATATCTAATGCCACCCACGTTGAATAAAACTAGTTATTGTAATGAGTGTTAGTGTTACTACTTACTATTTACTATATTAACTCACGATCTACAGTTATTCCCTGGATTTATTCATTAATAAACTGAAAAGACTGGCGAAATCGAAGTGCGTAGGTATACACACAGAAACTGACAAAAAATTTAGGAGAAAAGGTAGTTGTAGTACACAGAGTATTTCAATGCTGAATAGATGTTTGGCAGGGTTGGTGGTAAATAATAATGATAATACTGCTCCTAAACACCCATAGAGAGTACCCAAAGGCATAGCCTGGGCGGGTACTGAGTTTTGGTGGCTTATTCACTTCTCAGCTGTAGGAAAACTCGGAAAACATACACCACCTCCATAGTAATAATGATTGGAGCTCCGGAGACAGGTCTCAACTGGGATATTCCTAACGGAAAAAAATACCCTCTCATGAACACTCGTTGACTGTATCCAAAGGCATAGCCTGTGCGGTTAGAGAATGGCTATCAGTATTATTTCCGTGGCGCTCAGTATTATTCGCCGTGGCGTCATTATCATTTATTTTTTTTGCTGTGAATGTATGAATCTGATTACGTTATACCTTCTGTGTTGTGTGGAATTGGATATAGAGTGATCGCATCTCTATGTGAAATATTTAGGGTATGATTTGAAAGAAAAAACTTAAGAGAACCATCAATATAATCGATTTATTTTGTTTTTCTTTGTTTTTAGTTAAGGAAATTCCTTATATATCTATAACAATTCCAGGCCATACTTGAAACGTCTGAAAAATGTCTGCCAGATTTCAGCTTGAACATTTTAAGACAGTTCAATTTTTCTATGACTCATTTATTTTGTGGAAAGTCATATTCACTAAGAATAGAACAAAAGATTTTTGTTTTCAAGAGTTTAATAAATTTTGATAGTTGATCTAAGGAAAATTTCACTTAGGAAATGAGTTATTACCATTCGCTGAAAATAACGGCCCTGAAAGAGGCGTTCAGCGGACTAACGACGGAATGATGGGAACACGCAATTCGTTGGGTTAATATCAATGAAACTGTCTGAGGGGTATCAATGGAGGATATTCAACAAGACCATTGACCACCATACCATCACAAAAAGCCTAAACTATGCCTTCATATTCTTCAACTTATTCTTGAAGACAACTTGAACCTTTGTTTTCACAATACAAGTAGAACGATTATAATCCAAAAATTAGTGTATATTGTCATTCAAAATTTTTTATTGAATTTTCTTAAATTTTATCTTGAGATGTTCGTGTTATATGGGTTTGGCAAACGCAATTGAATATGTGTATGTGATACCACGACCAGAGTCTCGAATTTTGTTTTTCGATAGATACGTCACAATATGAGTCACATTTTTTCACAAGGCCATAATATCTAGGTGACTTTCCTCAATTCTTTCATCGACTCACTTGACTTCTAGATTAGTATAAAAGGTGTCTAATTTCATTCATTTTTATTTTTCTCTCTTTTCTTCCAAATCTCATTCCAATATTTGTAATTTTTGTCGTTATGCATAATGTACTACGAATGTAAGGGTCTTTTTGTGTTCTAATTGCCTTGAGGATTTCTCTCTTTTATGGAAATGTTTTGGTGATGCTGTTATATACGCTTCCTACTATGTTCTTATTGTGATAATTAATAATAAGAAAATAACATAGATATTTTTTCTATCATTAAGGAAAAAACGAATATGTGTGATGCATGTCGCATAGAGATGTTGCTGGATCTTGAGCCCCTCAACCAAATAGTTAATGATTTACTATATTTCAAGATGTTCTAGTGACGTATTCTATGAGGTATCATTTGTCGTATTCCTCAAAAAATAATCTTATAAGCAAATACGTTGGAGTCAGGAAGGGATCTTTCGTATATATTTTTTATTATATTGATGTTTTTATTGTTTACATGGTTATATAACGTATGTAATATGGAAACATTACTTATAATTTTTTGCAACGTAAAAAAAAATATCGTATTCGGGATATAGCCGAAGTATTTTAATTCAATAAATATTGATTGAAGAATACGTATAATAGATACCGATTAAAGAGAAGTTAACGATTCTTAAAGTATACTCATGCTTCAGTAACGAAATCATCAAGGACATCCTGATGAGAATACTTCGGTATTCTCTGTTCCGCTGAACACATTTTAATATATTCGAAGGCTAAGAAAACTTTTTCATTACTGAACCAATCATACCAAAGCAAACTATAGTAAAATCCGGAAATAACTAATCGAATGTTGCGTATTTTATGAGCTATAATTATTGTCTAGACACGTTTTGTGTGAGTTTATATTGATAATTTTCAACGTTTCCCAACTTCAAAAAGGATGACTTAATATCAAATTATTTGTGACCTTTTAAAATGTATAGACATTCAGTCAGCATTTGGGATATTGGAGAATGTACAGGGTGTTTATAAAGTACTTGTACAAACTTCAACGATCAAATGTTTGACTAATTTCAAGATAAAGAGTTCATATGAATATGTGTCCGCAAATATTTCGTTTGGGAGATACAGGGTGTTGAGCTGATATTTTATTTTCAATTATTTTGAGTACGTAACTTCTGCAAAAAATATCTATTTTATACCAAACTTGGTAAAGGGTGTTTTTGGAGTTGAAGAATCAAAACTTCATATTAATTTTCTTGTAGCACTTAGAGGGATATTATTTTTCATTTTAATTTACCTAAACATCTGGGATTTTTTATTGTTAAATATTATTTCTACCTTTTCTTAGCAAAAATCGGCTACGTGGTCAACAAAGCTTGAGGTGACCGTATTTGAGAAATTTGCAAATTTCTGCGCCAGATGAAGTGGCTCTATCCGAACTAAAAAACAAGGGGTTGACGTACCCTTATTTTTGAACCACCCTGTACAAACAAAATTGCATTCAACTTCCATCAAGTTTAAGTGAGTAGTTCAAACAGGCTTCATTAATATTTTATTCTCATTAGAGAACTCACACTGGTTGGTTTAAAATTAATCAAATTGGATTTTTATTCGTTAACCTTTGAGTCTTTCATAATACTCAGCCGAAATTTCCAAAATGTACAAAAAGGTTAATAAGGTTTCAACCCTCTAGAAACACTGATGTAGGGCCGAATTTTAACATTGCTTTTGAAATAGGTTTTGGAGATACAAGATACAAGAAAGTTAATTTTATTGCGCCCTGTATCTCAAAATTGATCATTTACATACCCATGTTATTTTCTTCTTCAATGACTAATACCTCAGAAGTTTGCTGCATCTTTTTCAAAACATACTGTAGAGTTAAAAATTTAGATCAATTACACGCTGTGGCTGGAACCGAAAGTGCTAAGAATTCATAGTGGGGAATTTTGCTTCTGCATTTTCAAAAATAAAAAATATATACAATGCTCTGAAATAAGTTACCCCCCTCATTGGCTTCAATTATATGATTATCGAAATGCTCGGACAGTCAATTTTTTTAAATAGAAACCCCCAATTATTGTTGCGGATTCTGGTCCTGATTGCTTTTTGAACGTGGAAAAATTAGCTCATTCAGAATCCGTTATGAAAAATTGTTGGCTTTTATTTAAAAAAATTGTCGATGACGTCATATCCCCGACAGGTATCATCCTGTATATTTGAACTCTTTTGGAAAAAACGAGTTATACTACTCTGAAAATAAAGGAATTGAAAAGGAGGGGGATGCACTTATGTCAGTGCATAAGGCGTAGGTATATTAACTCATTATAATATTTCAAGCCCAATCATAATATGTCAAATATAGATAATTAGTAGTTTTAATTATTCATACTATGAAATGAATTAAGGAGATGAGTAAATTAATTTATTGGCAAAAGTTCAAGGGAATAAAATCATCAGTTCAGTCAGTCATCATCGAATCAAAGTAATGAAAAACGTTTTTAGTAGGGACAAAAAATTCAACATACGCTTCCTGAAAAAGCCGTTGGCAATAGTATTCAGTTTGTTTTGGTACGATACCTTATCCCAGAATAAAAAACTGAGGAAGACACTTTATCCCAGATAAATCAAAATGATTCAAAAGGCCGTGATGGCAAAGTTTAATTCTGTTTATAACTTACCTACTTCCCATAGGGGCGTATGTTACCTTAGGCAAATCTTTGGGTTACCAACAATATCCTACATATGTAATTTTAATCCCTTTTATTAAAATAGTAATCTTGGATCTGTACGGTAACGTGATACTGATGGTATCAGGTTGAAAACCCTTTAGATTAAACACATTCTATTTTGAAAACGATCTCGAAGACCCCCAATGTGAGATTTATGCGTTTGTTATTTCAAACCTTAAAATATTCATTTCGATTGCTTCTTCTCGGTGTTACTGAATTCATGAATCTGCTTATGGAATATATATATTTCAGAAGGGTGGGGTGGACGTTTTTTATACGTAGCAATAACTGCAACAGTAAATTTATCATTGCAATACAAGTTGTAATCAAAAGTATTCCGATTATGTTTGATACCCAGATTTGATCCGTTAATTTAATTCGTTTGTTGGAGCTTTGTGGAACTCATTCATTTTTGCAAATAATATTCGTATGTACCTAATGAACTTGAAAAAATTTTGTTTCATATTCTACTCCACCTATTTCGTTTACAGTCACATGCCATCTAAAGAAAATAATTGTTTAGCAAGTAGTATCATGTTCTTCATGATTGATGAGTAATGGATATTTTTACATCATTATTTCTAGAATTTCTGGAAACGAGCAATATCTTTCAATATCAATGTTTCAGTTTGTCGTTTTAATTATGTAACAACAAGCTAAAGGACTCGTGATTTTATCAATCGGTTTGTTTTCATATTTTTGCCAAATTTCAAGCACTCTTGGAATTACCTTTGATAAAACTGCCTGGTCCTCGATAAAACGTTGTTTACCTTTGAACTGTCAAAACTAAATAGGGTTCTCTGCGTCGAATTTATTGACCGGGTCATATGAAACGTTACCTTATCATCAATGGTTATTCACTTTTCAGATTGGGTTAAAAAATAATCTTTCCAAATACAACTCGCTCTTAAAATTTTATCAATAATTTTTCATTTTCATTACTCAAACACGTTTATTTGGCAAAAACATCTAAACAAACCGAATTTAGATGAAATCCCTCATCCTAAAGGACTCGTGATTTTATCAATCAGTTTTTTTTTTCAAATTTTTGCCAAACAAAGAGTTTTCGTGGAAAATAAAACGTGGTATTACCTTTGATAAAATACTATTCAGTTATTCAAAATTGTCTTTTTTCGAAGAATTGAAAGGCACTGTAAGTATCGAATTCTGAAAATGTAACATATTTGTTTTTCTGTGAACATTAATCTATTGTCAACAAGCAATATTTGTATGACCTAAAAATGTTTGATACCGCCTGCAATATGATTTAACATTTTGGTGTTATCATGAATTATCGAACCTGTTACTGATGAATATAATGAGGCAAAACCTTACACCAAACCTGAGACATTATCACCTCGAGACTTGTTTCGTTCTCCATGTGAGCATCTTCGAAAGAAAGTTGGAAAACTTGAACTGAACGGAATAGGAAGATCAATATTACTGTCGATTTGTATTTTCGTATAAGCCTGATGAGTGATGACCAGTGTTCCTGAAATCATATAGTTCAAAACTGCTCACAAGAATCACAAAATTTCACTCTGAAGATGTAACACGAAGCACTTTTCTATTCCGTGTGATAACAACTCAATTGAATACACGCCCTAATGGGCGAATCCATATTTCACATGGGAGTCAGTTAGTGCAGAGCATGTTAGCTGGTCGAGGAATTGCCCAGTTCTTCAGAAATTACTCTAAAGCTACGTGGAATTTCACAGACTAACCTCAATGTACGATCCCTAAATCTGAGTGTTTATTTCCTATTCTCTTCCATCATCTGCTGTAGGATGAACTGGACTTGACTTGTTTATCATAATTTGTCACAATTTGTCAGCCACCCAAAATTTTGCCGCTACTTGACTTCATTATCATACGCCAATCCTGACGCGGTGAACTTCAAAGCTTTTTTATGTGTTTTCATATTAGTACTAGAATATGTCTAGGATAGGATTTCTATCTATCCTTTCACATAAGTTGTGTCGAAGCATCATCGTCAACCAAACGGATAGCTCTCCTTTGGAGAGAGTTCAAGTTGAATATGGAGCCGTCAATGTAGTGTTTATAATGCTTACATTTATTACCACAATACTAAGTAAAAAAGTTTGCATTCACTTTTTATTCCAACGGCTTATAAATAAAATCCATAGTTGACACACAAATCTATAGTTTTTAAAACGACACTCCCATACTACTCGAATTTTTAATATCAACATTTATTATATATTGACATTGAAAAGGCTTTCATTTCACTTTCTCTGGAGATGTTGTTTTTATATATTCGTGTTTATCTTCTATACTTAACAAAGAGTGTTTACGACTCGTGAAAAAGTTATTGGAATCATATAAGCAGTGTGGGTCATATGTTTCACAATATAGCAAAATCTTTTTATCAATAAAAAATGTTTTTTCCCACTTTACAATTTCAACAGCTATTCATTGAAAGCCTTGCTTCTTGATTACACAGTCCATATGTCCATAATTATAACACTAGTTTTCGTTTTTTTGTTTGAATAAATCCCCGAAAAAAATGTGTTTGGACCACAACTTGCATTATTAGGATCGCCTTACGATGAATTGTATTTTTCCCATAATTTTTATAATGACAGTTCATTATCATGATATTTCAGTCTCGAAATTATTTTCTCTGAGGAAGCATATTCTTTCAATTCGTGAATATTCGTATATGACCTTAGTGAAAGTAACGATATCTAGTTGGCATTTGAGCTTACCGGGTTTCATTTTCAAAACGGGCCACTGTTAAGTAACAATCAAATAAACCATGTAACATTCCGTAGCATCGGGTTTCACTGAAAAGAGGTTCCTTGACGCTAACTATATATTATACAGTAGACATCGAGGATGCACTTTGATTATGAATAAGAATGGCAAAAAGCACAATGGGGCTGAATTTGTATGAGAAATTGAAAGGGTTCCTGGGCACAAGTACAATAATACCAGATGAGTGATGACACTGTCAAAGACGCGTAGACAATTGCCATCTGTGCGTTATACGCATACTTTATTCAAATCGTACGAATGATCAAGCATGAAAGATTCAATTTTTGCTGCAAAACTTTTTTTACTTTTGATAAGGTCGTTTGAAGGGGATATTTGTTATTTTACTGTGCCAGTTCTCTCACAAGAAATCTTTATTTTGACTATGAGACATTTATTCATGTATTGATAATTTTCTTTCAATGTTTTATTTTTTCTGCAATTTCACATGATGATGAAAGTCATATATGTTCCGAAAATATGAATTATATCTTGTCGGACACTTATGTATGAATCCTGGCAGACACTTCTAACTTTTCACCCAGTTCAAGGAGAAATTTCGAAAATTTATGACATTTTTGTGATTCAGGACGAAAGTTGTAAGAAATATGTTTTTATGAAATTTAAAAGAATAAAAAACTCAATTATAAACCTACGTATCTCTTCTGAAGTCACAGGGCTGATGAAGATTACCAAAATATTACATGCAATGTTAATATTTGCGTAGAGATTATTGTGACAATCTTTCTTTGCCGAAGATATACGAATTGGGAAAAAAAATATTGCTTGATGAATCTAAACATCTTCGACATAGTGGTTTAATCTGAGACTTGGTAAATTAGAGATATAAAATTATATAATTTCAATGGATATCAATGGAAACTGTCTCAGTTCAAGTGGTGGTAATATAAATCAAAATGATGGAGTAACGATTTTATAAAAAACGACTCAACCTACACCTATGAATAATACAATTCGATTCAAACTCCCCCAAAACAAAACATATCAATAATGTCTATTTACAGACCACCATCAACGTCTGCCATAGCTTTCATTAAAAGTCTATCAGAATATCTGGAAAAATGTGACGACACAAATATAAATACACATATTACTTTAGGAGATATCATGAACATCAATACAATGGATAACGATGACAGTACAAATAACTATTGAATGCTCGAAATGCTTAAAGATTAATGTCCCAGATCAGCGCGATAACTAGATTCGTCTCCGGTATTGATCACTGCTTCGTAAAAAATACTTCAAATAGTTAAAATTCAAGCTGAAATTGAAAGCAAGTTATCATATGATACAAAATTTGAAAAATCCATTGATCTTAAAAAATTACAACATATACTCAAAATCGGTCTTAACGTGCGGGTGAGTGAGACTTTATTCGGCTGTTTATTCCAATAATATTGCACAAACGATTTCTTCATGATGCCTACCGTGAAAATATACCTTAATAAATACAAAACATTTTGGTAACCACTAGGTTTTTCGATTTTTCATATACTTGCTGACATTTGAACCTGCACGATAAGACCGGTTTTGACTATATCTATATCCGGAGAAAATTGGTTAGAAGTATATACTGGTTAAATGATATTGAAGTAGCCACTAGAATATTCACTGAAAAAGTGAACAAAATCGTGGAGCAGAGCATAAATATTGTGAAAATCAAACGACGAGAAATCAGAAGGAACCCATAAGTTACTGATGGTATACTCAGGTCAATTCATAAAAAACGGAAATATATAAATAAATGAAGGCAACAGTATTGAATCAAACAAAATACAATCAAGATAAAAATAAACTGAAAAGTGATGGATGAGTCAAAAATTTACTATCATAAAAAATGTATTAACAATAACAAAGGAGTTGTGGAAAACGATTAAAATAATTTTCTAGTAATCATGATCCAAAACAAATGGCTAATGAATTTTTCGGATACTTTACGAAATTTGATCAAAATCTAGCAGATGGAATTCTAAAAAGGCCCAACTATAAAAAAATATCTATCAAAACTAGAAGAGTAAATGACTTTTTCGTAGATGAAATCAATGAATTAGAAGTTGTACAGACTATCCTGAAACTAAAAAATTAAAAAATCTGGAATTACATTGAGCAGTTGGATGTTATGTTTCCTGATAAGTGGATAGGACGAGAAAGACCTATTCCTTGGCCGCAGAGGTCGCCGGATATAACATCAATGGATTTTTATCTTTGGGGAACAGTGAAATTGGAGGTGTATCGTACAGCTGCTACAACACGGGAGGACATGAAAATAAGAATTCGTGAGGCATTTCAAAGAATTATGCCTTTTCATTTGAGCAGCGTGAGAACAAACTTCATGAAGAGATGGAGAAAATGTATGGAACAGGATGGAAGACATTTTGAACATGCATGTATTGTACGAGGATATATTGAAAAATCCTTAGCCAAACAAAATTTCAATGTCAAAATATTTTATTACTCAACATATTCTCCTCTTAATTGGATACATTTATTACAGCGAACCTGCAACGTCTCTAGACCTTTCAAAAATAAAATTTCTTCTTGCTCTGCAAACCAGACCTCCACAGCTTTTATTAACTCCTCATTGGAAGAAAATTTACGACCTTTTAATCTTTTTTTCAGTTGAGGAAAGAGATGATAGTCGGACGGAGCCAAATCTGGTGAATACACGCAGAGAAAAGAACGGTAGAAATTACTAGAATCGTCCGAAATCTTACCGCGAAAAACGTTAAGAATATGGACAAACTTTGATCGTAGTGAGATGTACTCAATAAATACGTTGAAACAACTTGAGAAATTGGTGCTAGGTATTATAGTAATATTGATGGCGAAAAACAAAACTCGATCAACGGAACACCGTGGTTACATTTACCACGACTATTGTATTTCGATTGACTACCCAGTGATTATTCCATACTACAACGCTATAGCATTTTGAAATGGGAATCTCCACCAATTCAACCGTTAGATTCAAGCAGTGGATAGTTTACCATCGTTCGCAGTAAAATATGTTTAAATCAGATTAACCCAACATTGTTATTGGATTCATCGCGACCACTTCCATCTGTAATATTATCTGAAGAGTACTATATACCATGCTTCACTAGTAGATTGAACATCAAACAGTTAACCACACTCTCGTCTTTGATGTATGACCTAGTTCAGTACATATTACCATATCTCAAAGTACCAGATAGAGGCAGTATCATTTACTATATTTCGGATTAGTTTTAATCACGTTGTGGAGTATATTCATATCGGTGAACTCCCCAGTAATTTATTGAAATATATTAAGTTTCGATACTCCATAAAAATACCGGATACATTTAATTCGTTCATTTTCAAGAACCCTTTGATTTCAGATGATGTCAATTAACCATATTTGATGAAAGCAGTTCATTATGAGAGTAACACGTGCTATTTTTATTAATGTACCTATCAAGTGAAAAAATCATGATAATTATGATTTTTCTGTTTTGAACGTTTATTATTGGAAATATAAAACAATATATTCTTCCACATATCCTTTGAAGGATTATTGTTATGTTAGCCAGCCTTTTGACGTTTCGGCAGTAAGACTTTTTTTGGTTCGAGGGGCCTTTTTCAGTACAGAGGGTGATTCGTTAGGTTGTTTTAAGACAAAAAGTTTCTATGAATACATAAAGGAAGTAACGTTTCTGAGATACAGGGCGTTAAACATTTTTTTTGAACATCCTGTATCTCAGAAACGAAGCAACTTCGGATATATGTTCATAGGAACTTTTTTCTCAAAATTACCTAAAAAATCACCCTCTGTAGTTTCGAACCGTGTTTAGGAAAGATGAGGGAAACATAAAATAAAATCGGATTTTTTTCCTCCGAAACAAAAAAATTCACAGAGTAGAACGGTGGCAGACTAGGTCCAATAAAGCAATACAGAAACTTTGGAGAGAATCAATCAGTAAAATTGTTGACGATGGACACTCTGACTAAAATAATTCCAGGCGATTTATTTATCACTGAATTTTTCGATTTCATATTTCAATGCTGAAACAAGGTAAAAAAAAGGTCTTCACAGAAACTTTTTTTAAGCTTATTCCTTGTGATTATATCGGTTATACCGTCCAACGTTCCGTTATTGAACAACCATTATCAACTTCATCCTTTAAATAGTTTCCTATTGAAATCTGATGAACTACTTATCACTCATGCCGGTTTAAATATGTTTCAAATCTTCTTCAGCTCAACTCAAACTATTTTTTTTTTTCAGATCTAGGATATTCTATTTCATAATATTCATCACTAATTCAGGCCCGTACTAGAAAATGATTTGAAAAATACGACATGATCTAATACACAATGAACTACCATGTTTGAAACATCATAGAATTTATAATGAAGAATACTTCCTACTAAAATCCGTTTTAATCAATACAAAGCCGTATTTAAAAAATCAAGATGATGATGGTTGTTCGGTAACAGAACGACGGACAGTAAAACTAACTCCATCACAAGAAAGCTCATAAAAAGTAGTTCATGAAAAGTATTTTACCTTGTTCAAGCTTTGACGATCACACCTGAAAAAATAAGACATCAAAAAATTCAGTTTTTTCAAAATTAATTTAAATTTTTTTCCCATTTAACCAAAACAGTATCTATCACCGTTTCAGATATCCCGTGCAGGACAACCTTATCTTAACCCAGCAGAATGATGACAAACATAATATTTTTTCCATTGTGATATTTAATCATACCAACAGTTTTCATTGCCTTTTTATTCAAAAATCATTAAAATACAGATCAGTAAAATAATATAAAATTCTTTAGAAACTAAAGAACAAAAGTAGGAACTATTTAAATCCCCTTATAACATAGGTAATGTATTCAATATTATATTGTAATGAGTCCACGGATAGCATACAAAGGTAAAAGAAAAAACGAGAAAAACAGTCAAAATAACAGTATACATATGTTGCACTCTAAGGAAAATTACAAATTAATCACCGAATGATCAGCCGCTTCGAAATCTAGTTTTGTAGTTATTAGTGGACACAATACAAGGATGGGCTGATAATAATATCAATCTAACTGATATCACAGATAAAAATCAGGCATTCACACGTTATGTGCAAAAAATATGTTCCTCAGAAACAAAACAAAAATATAACTACTTCATGGTCTTGAAAATCACGTTAACCTTATTTGAGTTCACACTGTTGTGACTTGAGGGACACGTAGTCTGTGTCATAATTAGTATATATATCGTACATAGATTGTTATATAAAGAGCCATATTATATCCGATTCCACAGGATACTTAGCATCGAACACATGATAGCATTTAAAACAAATATCAATAGCCTGCAAAGGTGATTTTATCTCCCATAATATATCGCACACACTCACAACTGTTTTTTCAATCTTTAAATAATTTTCCCCAATGAATATTGGTATTGGTTGCATGGTCAATTTCAACGATTCATATTTGTTCCTTTTATACAGCAAAATGGGCTGTATATCTGCAACAGTCTGAAAATAAAAATCGTATATAAATCAAATGAATATTTTTGATATTGGTTCGATTTGATTCAAAACTGAAATATGGGGGTTTTCGGGGTCAGAGATTATGAATTTTTTATCAAAATTCATTAATTCGGGATGGCGGTTCAAGATGTTGGACGACTTATGTGATTATGGTCATATTCGATTCAAAATTGTTACGTGGGGGTTTTCGGGGTCGGAGATTTCCATTTATTAGTCATATAAAAATAATAGTTTAAAAAAGTAAAGAACACGCTTTACTTCCAACATGGATTAAAAAGATAAAAATAATTGACAAAAATCTCATAGCCTCATAGCGAACAATAAAATATGACCCCGGGATAGAACATTCCCCATGTGGAAAAACTAAAACTTGTACAATTCCTAGTTAATCCAGAAGTGCTACATACTTACTAGATATGTATATACAGTGATGACCAAAAGTCCGTCGCTCCCCAGTAACTTCTTTATTTTATATAATCCAAAAAAATGTTAAATATATTATAGATAATTATACAAGTTTCATTCGATCTCTATCTCTTTCATCTATACAGAATGTCTCAAAAAGTGAGAAGTGAGAGTGAGAAGTTTATTTTTTTAAATAGGACACCCTGTATATCATTGCATAATCGGTTAGAGATGGTCGTAAGGAATCCAACAATACCGAGTTTGATAATGTTATCTCTAAAGGCTACGGATATATCGCCTATTATTTTAATCATAAGCTCAATGAATGTGAGAGAGAATTTATTGACCCGCCAGAAAAAGCTTTCTCTTCCACTCATTGGGCTTATGAATAAAATAATAGGTGATACTTCCGTAGTCTATGGAGATAATAGCATCATTAACATTTTTTTGTAATATGTAAAAGGAAGTAGTTACAGGGGGAAGGGTTGACGGACTTTTGGTCCTCACTGTATATCAAAGTGAATACTTTATTTGCCATAATGCTATGGAACTAGTACTATTAGAGCAATAATTCTGAAAATTTATACCATTTTAATAACATGTAACATTTGCAGTACTCATTGGTAAGTACCTTTATTTTACTTTCACCAATGATTTGTCTAGTACAGGATCAATTACCTGAAGATATCGGAGCAGAAGCTGTAGTAAAAGTTGATGATACTGACGAAAGTACCGATGAACACTGTGAAGATGAAACTGTAGTTGAAAGATTGCTCAGTTTGAAAAAACTCCCATCACTTCCTACTTCACATGTTTCTGAAACCGAGCTTTGTTCATTGATATAATGCTCGAGCATTAAATCGATAATTGCACGTTCTGCAGGATTCTGAACAATTTTTCTCACTACGGCGTCCGTTAACTTTTCAAAATCACCAACTCAATTTTCTGAAGTAACAAAAAAATTTGTATCATTCAGGTGTACAATTGCGCTAGTTGGACCAAGAATTGAAATCCAAATAGGTAGGTACTCGGGTAGGTATGTATACTTGACATTATCATTTGAAATAAATACAGTGACTTCGTTATTTCAAATAGAACATCTTGTCGAACTGAGTAGAAAAAATAAATCGAAATAAGTATCTACTAGGTACTGTTCAAAAATTCTATCATCATAAATAAATGGGTGACTTATAGATCAATCACTAAAAATATGATTCTGAGGGTGTTTCGAGAGAGCAGGCAGCAGCCTTATGAAAAAATTGTATACAACTATTTTTGATAACTTCTAATTATCGATATATGATGATATATGAAACCGGTCATAGCAAAGCTATACGGGTCAGTCAGTAGTAGTATACTGTTACCAACACTTATAAAAATTGCCAAATTCATATTTTCACATTCACAATGAAATTTATAAATACAAGGTGAATTAAAAAAATATCATTTCCTCGCAATTCTTGTCATCACCTCTATATCAATTTCGGACATGTATTCTGAATGGTTCATAGTCCATTGAGTTCAAAATGTAAAATAAAAATATACAAAATGCCACCAAAAATAATGTGACTTTTTGACCCACACGGTAACTATAAAATTTTTAATTTGTCAATAATTGTGACACAATCAAACCCTATATCTAATGATAATTTTTATCAAATACCACTCCAAAAACATCGCCTTGTGGGTAATCAGTATTAGTCACGCAAACCATTTACATATAAGATGTTCTGATGAGAGAAATATTAATTTCAAAAGATGTAGGTCTCTTTTCAATTTCAACACCATGTATTTCGGAAACTAGTCATAGGATTGAGTTCTGTCCATGGACACTTTTGTTTGGGAGGCCAACCTCTACAGCATAGGTATCTATTCATGAAAATCAATAGGTGACAATTTTCCATAGGGTCGCTGCCTGGTCAATTGCGAATTATTTAAAAAAAAAATTTTTTAGGTAAATTATTTTTTGTACTACACTTTTCTTATTGTGAATGATGATTATTGATCATTATCTATCACAGTCGTAGACAAAGTAAAGTATACATACTCGCGTGATGATAGCTGATAATTTTTTCTGATTGTCATATTTTCTCACAAAAAAATTCAATCATTCAAATATTTCCATGAGATTATGTGTTGATGGGTACAGTTTGTTCAAAAAAGATATAAGTTACACAAAATCAATGCAAAATAGAATGACACAGCAGAAACAGTAAAAACAACGCTATTATCATATACCTACCCACCTTCCAGGAATAAATACCACGACTCCTGGTAATGTGAATATGTCGTTTCACTGAATTATGCAGTTCAATCATTCAAGAAACATTATTTTCCTCAATAATGAGATAAATGAATTATAAATTACCAACGTACCTTCAAATAATGGGAGTAAATGTTCAACTCCATTGAATTCCACCGATCGTCGAAATTCCTTTGAGTTGTTTTCCATAATCAGGTTGAAAATTCTTCAATATTAACCTGATGACTCTTGACTCTTTCGCGGCTTCGCGACACCAAGACCACTGATGACAGAACAGAAATACTGAATACTGTGAAGAAAAGTGGAACGATGTTGGTGGTGTTAGGTCAGCTGACCGGTAGACGGTTGCTAATTTGCATATCATTAGCGTACCGCTCAGGGTTTTTAGCACTAGGACTAGTTCTTTAATGCCAAGTTAGGAATACCATAACACATTCTTATAGAAAACATAGGAGACAGAATAAATAGATCATCAGATATTTTTTCTCGAATTAAATTGTCTCAACGGAAACGTAACCGAACAGGTCAGTTATCGGTGAAAATATAAATAGGTATATAGATACTAATAATTATTCTTTGTGGTTATAGGCAAACATGTTGAGTATATGGAAATATCAAGATGAAATTCATCTGATTAATATCAGAATTAGGAACTCCATAATCATATTTATCGATGTAACTATCCCCTTTAAAAAATTTAGAGCTAAGTTCCAGCTGGTGTTTCAGTGAAATAGTGAATGGCAAATTTTTTCTTGAATTACATATGTTTGAAGTTTGTTTCAAGTTTTTATGCATCATACATGATAAATAAGTAATAGGTCCAGATTTCTCTATTACTTTCCGTAATGTATCATGTTGTGGTGTTTAGGCTTCAGTTCTTGTCCTCTTGGTTTGAATAGGTCCAAGTATAACGTATGATGTTCCCTAACCAACTCATCTATCAGAATGCGACATTCTGGTTAAATATTTCTCAATGTAACTATATTTATAATTCTGTTTAAGCTGATATAAAGCGCCCAGTGAGGGTTACCTTCAGGAATCCAATCACCCACAAGAAGTCCTAAATATCTACAGAAAATCATCATCTCTGATGCAGACATTCGAATATTGAAATTGATTAAATCTTCCTTTTTTATAGGTGGAGGACGATTTCTGTTATCTAAATAACCGAAATCAAAACACTCGAGTCTGTTATTCAAGGATTCTAAACTGAAAATCTTGATGTATATAAAATGATGAATGATCATTGACAAATCATATTTGCAGACTCCTTCAAAAATATCATGCATTATATCGACGTAATAGTTTGTTGATACATGAAAATCAGGCAAATCATTCCAAACACAACTTTCTTTAATACCTGTTTTTGTAGGGTCATTCTTTTCTAGATCATTTTCATAGTTTTCTTCGTTTCTCTGTTCATTGATATCGGCCACATATTTCGTTTTATCTGCATTCTTCGAACTTTTACAGAATCTGCAATAATATGAGGCCGAAAAACTCTCCACAAATCCAAGTATTGTATTAAGACCTAAATTATCACCCATTATCAGACCCAGTGAGAAAAATATAGTTTTTTCACCCTCAGATGTTTTGATTCTGATACCTTGAGATTCTAGTTCATGAAGTTGCTGAATGAGGGGTTTGAAAATTTGTTTCTTCGTCAAGATTTTATTTATTCTTGAATGATAAAGTGCAAATAAAAATATGTTACTCAAATCTGATAAATATTCTGGAGGCATACAAGGTAAGGACACATATATTGCAGATAATTTTTGTGTACCAGGATGAGAACCCAGAGCGTTTCCTGGTTGGAAATCATCAGAATACAGAAATAAAGGAAATAATGTTTTATTGGGACTCTTTTCGAGTTTTTTTTGCCAAAGTTCTCCTTGGGTGAAATTACTTATAACTTGTTTTTCTGCCATCAACATTTCATTATATAATAAAAATGTACTCAGAAAATTTGGTATTTCGAATATTTTTTTCAATATACCCTTCAAGTCTATAGTTTGAATAGAAATATTTTCATACGATATAATAGTAGTATTTTCTTTTCCATTATTTTTAATGCAAAGATGACTCCCTACTTTTACTTCAGATGGCTTGATTAAATTTCCAGTGGTGTTCAACTGTTTCAATCTCATATATTCGCTCTGAGAACCTTCGAAAGGGTTTTGAATTATATCGAAAGACGCATTAATTCGAGAGTTAGTTTTCTGTATACCAATCAAACTTTCATTCTTCATGGTAAGTAAAATGATGTTTTTTAAATTGCTCACGAAGGAGTGATTCAAAAGTTTTGTGATTTTTTCAATAATATTCTGAATGTATGATCTTGGCAGATTTAGAGCATATAAATCAGAAATAAATGTTTGCACAGCTAAATAAAATGTTTTCTTCTCGGATTCGAAATCGTCTTCGAGTAGCTCGAACCCAACATCATCATTTGTTTGTAAATAATTCCCAATCCCATCATTTTCATTCGTGATAAAATTATCATAAACACCAGGCATATTTGATTTTGATGATTCATTCGTAGGTATATTTTGAGAATCAAGACTTTTATCAGTATTTTTTCTCATTTCATTCTCATTTCCCCGCTTATGCTGGGAGTGCTTCATTTTAATATGCTTCCAGTACGAATTGTAACAACCGAATTTTCTTTGACACCCATCTTCTTCTATACATTCGTAAGTTGAATTCTCGTTCAGCTTGTGTATAAGTCTATAATGTTCAGTTATGGATTTCAGTCCATTGAACGTAGAATGGCAGCAAAAACAGTATCATATTTGAATAAGTTATCGGAAATGTTCAAGACGGAATATAACCCATATTCATCAATTTGTATCTACTTGAAACTTACCTTTGAGAGTAGTCATAAATTTCACTCACGATAGTAATATTGTAAGGCCCCGATTCAGAAACTAGCTCGTAGAAAAATAGAACTCCATTAAACCTCTATATAGGTGTAAGAATCTTGTCAGACACCACTGCTTTGTAACTCAACTGGACGTTGAGCGCTAGTTTTACCTTATTTTGTATTATGTTTACCATTAATTTCTGTATGTAATGCTTTAAAGCGCAATGAATCCGAGTGAATATTATCCACTTTGAATGAAAAGTAATTTCGAAATTCGGATCATATTCAGATTTACTGTGAATGTGATTATAAATACTGGCATCCTGTATGGCCACAACATCGTTAGTGATTAATTTTTTCCATGGCAGTATCTACTATTATCAACTTTGGTAGATAATACTAGTAACTGAGTATCAAACACGGGTGCATTTCTGTCAGAAGAATATGTTGAATGATGTCGCATCGTGGAGCGATACCTACAGAAAAGAGTCAGTATTAATTACCAGAATCTCGTAGAACTCGGAAATATTTCAATTAGCCAAGTTATCGCGGTACAAATTAACGTTTATTGCAGTAAAATGTATCCACTAATTTATAAAAAATTCAACCACATTTGAATGTTCACCTTCGCTCTTGGAAGAGTTCCGTTTACTAGTCGACGCAGCAATCTGTACTATTATCACAGTGTGACGAACCACGATTTTCAGACTGCCAAATTGTGGTGAATTAGTCCGCCGGATTTTTCTGCGTGTAAGGGGGGTGTTCTAGTAATTTAAACCCTAAATCACGAATTTTTTGCATGGCAACATGAGATTTGTGTGCAGGGGCGTTGTCCTGCAAAAACAAATCACCTTTGGATAGCTTTCCGCGTCTTTTCTCTTCAATTTTTTCCCGTAGAGTGGTCAGTAATGTCGAATAGTAATCTCCAGTTATTGTTCTACCCTTATCCAAAAAATCAATCATGATTACTCCATGGCAATCCCAAAAAACTGAAGCAAGAACTTTTCCAGCAGATTTTTGGACACGAAACTTCTTAGGTCTTGGAGAACCGAAGTGTCGCCATTCCATCGATTGTTGCTTTGTTGCTGGATCGTAGAAATGTACCCAAGTCTCATCCATAGTAACAATTTGGTTTAAGAAGTCTACATCGTTTTCAAATCGAGCACAGATCGAACGCGATGCTACAACCCTTGCACGCTTTTGGTAACATTCAAACATTTGGGGATCCATTTTGCAGCAATCTTTCTCATGTCCAAATTGACGTGAACTATATGATGAACGCGTTCGTATGAAATATTCAGCGCTTCAGATATCCGTTTTAGCCCCATTCGACGGTCTGTTAAAATCATGTGTCATGAACTGCATCGATACATCCTCGTAGTGTAATTATTGTCTTTGCTTTTGTTTTACATTTAGGAAATTAAACATTTCTTCAAAATGTAAAAATAATTTGAAAAATACAAATAATCAAAGAACTGTTAGGAATAACATATAACATTTTCGTATCCTCTGATAATTAATTTCATGTAGAATGTGGAGACAAACTAATATATAGGGTGTGCCATTTGAAAAAATCGCATAAACTTAAATCGAAGTAGACGAAAATTAACGTAACATTTGAGGCACCCTGAATGAACATACATGATGATCAGAATAATACCGGCTACTTTGGTATTTCCTACGTCACTTCACTAGCCAAAATTCAGATATTTGAAAAAACAGCTTAATTACAGTTATTTCATTCAGAGCCTGCATCACTCCCCATTTTGTCGAAAAAATTATTAACTTGATACCGGCGCATTGTGACTGGAAACCAATTCAGTACTGAATAGGAAACGAAAGGACTATTTCAATGACAAAAAAATAAACTGGTTGTTCCATTAAAAAATATATTGTTTTTGCTATTACGGAAAAATGCAACACCCTGTGCATCTGGAGCCATTTTCAAAACATGGCCTTTTTGGTGCCGTGAAACTTTTATATAAGACTTTGTTTCATATGAATCAGCCTCATCGATATATCGAGCAATTGCGCAATGTTGGGACACCAGGTATGTATTCGGTATTATTTCAAATTGTGAAATTGAAGTAATGTGTATTTCTGAATAAATACTAATATATATTTAATTTTTTGGGAAAAATTTGGTCTTCTACTATGGACTTTTACTTTCATACATATTATTATTATTTTTGTATTGCTTGAGCAAACATTTTGTCAACAATGTCATTTGCTAAGACACAAATGAAATGAAGGAATGGAAAAAATTATGAAGTATGTCTTGTCAGTAAAAGCTGTTATTGTTATTTTTATCATTTATCAAGAGATCCTGCCTCCACTTTGATACCAGCCATCTGATACTGTGTAAACATGATTAAACCTTCATTTTATGGTAATAAAATGACTGCTTTATTTCCATCAAGAAAATGTTCCTCAATGTACCAACTATTGATCCAGTTTCCGATCAGGTGAACGGTATGAATGGTCATCTGATTCGTATCAAAATACCTCTTTTTCTTGAAGCACGAAACACATTCCACAAAAAGAATATAATAGTAGATTCAAGTACCTACACAACTCAAAATAGGTAAGTATTCCACATAATTGTGGAATTCAATTGTTCTATTGAAACTACCAAAAAAAACAGACCAATTTTCTTCGCCTTTATTATATGGCTGAAAGCAACGTAGTAAGGATTCTGAATGTCCTTTTTCCCGATTTATGCTTGAATCTAGGTCAGGGCAGGGAGTTTTTCATTCCTTGGTGTGACTATTTTTTTAATTGAAATCCGTATAACCCACTTTAAAACAATTTCGCAATTTGTTGATCAGTTGATTTAAACCGAACCGAATTAATTAAAATCAGCTGTATAATACGTGCATATAGATTTATGACTTCCATACAGTCTTTTCCGAATTGAGTTATTGACGTATCGATGTCCAGTCTAACTACAGTATGGTAGAAGAAAATATTTTCGACTTTATTAGCTCTGAAAGTTGATATGAACTAACATTTGTCGTTTTTATTTTTATGAAAACATAAGTCTTGTTTCAACTCCATTGTTTCCTAATATCAATCGACATATTTCATGATGACTGCATATCCATATCCTTTTTGGTTTATCTCAGAGAATTATTTTCGATGACGCCTTCAAGTCGATTCCATATCATACAATACTGAGTTTCCAGCTTCTGGCGAAACGAACAACGTCCGATAAGAGAAGGAAAATGGACTAAATATCGAGATCTACTCTTTGAACTCCGCAGGCTTTACCCAAAACATTCTGTCAAGTTGGTGGTTCTGATAGGGTTCCTCGGTGGAATGATGGACACACTGCCCTCAAACTCAAAAATTATACCGGCTTGCCATATTATGGATCTTAGCCGGACAAATGCAGAAGGCCGTAATTCTTGGTTCACTTGCTCAGGGCATATGATTCTCGGACCCAATAGTCACTTACCCTACGGCGTGGGGAGTGGTTATTGGAATAAATGATCCAGCGTGCCCTCCGGAAGTATCGGGGCTCCGGAGACAGGGCCTGATTGGGATATTCTTGACGGATAAATAATCATAATAATAATGATAACGTTTATTCATCAAGGTTTACAGGAGGATGCTTCCTATGTTTGATACAAACGTAGGAATATATTCGCGAGTGTCAAGCACTTATAAAAGATGAGCACTAAACACTGTGTGCGAAAAGATATATACACATTTGATATAAAACAAAAAGAATCATTTACAAATTTATAATAATATAAAAATGGTACGTTGTGTGATATTACAATATCTACACATACACCCATATATCGTATATACAGGGCTATTCAAATTCGTTTCTGTACATGGGGATCTCGTAATAAGAGATAGAGTGTCGGTTAAATTGTGGCCAAGTTGCGTATTTTAGAGACCTATTCAATGATGTGAAAAAACCGAATTTAGCTCTTTTGGTTCTGGAGATATAGGTACAGGAAAAAACAAAAATCCCAAATTATTTTTTGTCTGTATCTTCTTTATTCGCAGACAAATTGAAAATGTGTCCACAGTTTGGTATTGGCACTTGATGTAGTCTATCAGAATATGTCCGTGAATCTTTAGGAATATAATGCACAGATAAAAATTTTTTCAGTTATTTTTAGTGTCTACAATTTTTTCTGTTACGAAGTTTTTTGAATTTAAATGGGAAATGTATATTTATCATTTCGTTTGGAAGCGAATTCATAATTTTGGAGCCTGAGTAATGTAAAATTCTTTGTCCAACAGTTTTGTTCATATGTGGGACAGGAAAGTTTTAGTCTGGCGTCATATCTGTGAGCAATCTCAAGAGTGTGTTAGTTTTTGAACAAGTAATTAGCAACCTTGGATTTCATTTAGTAATTGTTCTGAAGAATAATTTTGGGGTTTTCTCAAAATAATTTTATAAAAACTGTTCAATAAATTTTCTAATTGGAGTAGATGGGTTTTCAGTATTCCACCCCAAGCAATTATTCCGTACGTGAGATGTGGAATGAATAGATTAAAGATCTAAGTTTGTTTTTGATGAATTCTACACAAGTATCTCATTTCAAATGACTATCGATATGCACACCTAAGTATATTACGCTCGTGGATGAATTTATCTTAAGTTGAACAACAAATGTATTTATGTATTGCGAGCATATAGAACTATGTATCATTTATGAAGAGAAAAACAAAATTAATATATTTAATCACTTTCAGATTCAGAACTGTCACCAATGTTTATAATAATGCATGGGTTTAAAAACCATCACAAAGGAGCTTTTCTCGTTCATACCATTTTTCAATGAGTGATTCAGTGTGTTTTACACATTTTGCCCAGGATTCAGTGTTGCACTTCTCTAATGCTTCATTCCACATACTCAATAAATTTCTTTTGTGGTTTTTATTGTTACCTCTTGAACAGATGAAAGTGGTAATAAAGGTCCATCATTCGCTCTTTTCCTTTCGATACAAATTGTTGTGCTTGTGAATTAGTTCCAGGCATAATGTAAAAAAGAGTTGAAATATATTGGTAACGTTTTTGACATGTATTTATAGATTTAGGTAATGTTTTGTTCTCTCAATAGGATTTTCCCACTATGAATAACTGTTGTGTGAATATCCCGGCAGTACGGAATTATAGTCAGAAATGTCAATTGTGAGGTTAGGCATTTTAAAGTGTATTTGTGAATAAATCACATTGTATTGTACTTACTTAAAAAAAAACAGTTTTTATAATATAATAATATTAGGGTAATATAATAATGATAGAAATCAATGACGCAATTGATGGTACTTCGCTAGTCATTACAATGCTTGACAAGTTCAGTTGAAATGTAAAACACTGTCGGTTTTACTGTTTTGAGTTTTGATCGATCATCACGATACCATAATTCTTAGCTTAGAAGACAAATGTTAACGAATTTTGATTCGCTTATAGCTGATGATAGAAAGAGATGTTCGATAGAGGGTGTGATTTCTTTCATCATAAATTGATGACGCATGGGTAAAGATAAAATAATCGAGCTGTAGCAACCCTCGTATAATGACTATCAACGCCTATGTATATCAATGAGAGTGACTAGTATGTGCATGTGCAATCGCAGTAGATAGTTTAGCAATTAGTACCTATGCACTGTAATTTTCACTACGTGATAGTGTACTAAATGCGTTCCTTGGAATTTGTTATTTATCACATCCTTACGAATTAACAAAATACATGGAAATGCCTTCGCAAAAATATAATTCTCTTTATATCATTACTAGTCTACTACTACATACCAACCTACAAATTTCCATTTCCGTGATTATGTAGTAGTTGTAACGTACGCCAACAAACCAGTCGTGAAATTGGTTTCTACGTCACCATACTACAAATATTCATTGAGTGCACCAAAGTTCGGAATTAGAATCTCTCCTAGACGGGTTTGAATGAGTGTACTGATCGTGACCACAGAGACCTGCACCGGGTTACCTTTTCAATGCCGTGTCGGCGCGTCAATATGCACGAACACGTGAGAGAAATACTTACCTAGATGTTCGATTCCGAGCTGTTTACAGATATACACGGTGATTTACGTAGGCTGTGCATTAGAAGTTTTTCAACTTGGAGTTGGACTAGAAACTTGAAACTTGGTATACTGTCATAATTGATCATGTTCGTTCTACTTCAAATATTTTCAGTCCTACAGCTATACAGGGTATTCCAAAATTCATTACCAACCTTCTTATTTTAAATGGATACCTCATTTTTTTTTGTAATGGTTCGATTGGCCTTCTAATTATGACTTTAGACAACCTAAGTTATGTTAACTTATCTATTACAGTTTTTGATATATATCCATTTTTGTGTAGTAGTATAGGAAAACACTTGTAGCCCGTAAACCGTTCAAAATCAGGAAACCAAGTTAACGGAGTAGTTAGCTGGTAGTTCAGGCTAACACCTGATGTCCCATCGACGGTCCCTTTTTGTACAAGACTATAAAGTGGCAAAAAGTCTGGTCAGATGGCGAGGTATACAAAAAAGTTGCATGGAATTCAGTTTTATATTCCTATTTCAATTGATGATTCCATTAAATTGAATATGGCAAATATTTCTTTTCGATCTCCACAAATATTAATTTTTTTCTTTTAATGTCTAGTTTGACTTCACTGAAACGTTTATATTTCCATGAAAATTCCAAAACTCTCTCATTTTCTCCACATCAGACCGAACCAAATAAAAAATGTTTTTTGCTAGACCCATACATTGTTTCGTATCTAACAGTTTTATTAGAACTTCATAACTATTATGATGATAGGGCACTCTAAACGTCCTGTTTTCTAGATTATAATCAAGTTATATATTCTTTGGATAACGTTATTTGATCAATTATCATTAAAGTCGAAATTTCGAGAAAAAAAAATTCGAAATTTCGAGAAAAAAGTCGAAATTTCGACATTGAAGTCGAAAATTCGAGAAAAATGTTGAAATTTCGACTTTAAAGTCGAAATGAAAAAAAAACATCTGTGGCACTCCTACGCTTTCGTAATAAATCCTTCTAGTCCGATTACAAAAAAGTGATAGGTCAAAGAGCCTTCTTCATCAATTTAGGTGTAAGAACTCTCCCTGTAGTACTGTTCGCATCAATCAATATGTTTATATATGGATGGCGGCCATGCGTGTGAACTTCAGATGACGGTATTCTATCGGTATTTCAAGCAAATCCTGCATATCCATAATCTGAGAGCACTCGAAGCAAGAAGAAAATGAAGGGGTCATTTTGTCTGGAATCAATTTTAAATATGCCTCAAAACAGTAATTATTCGATCTTTTAGCATCTTCATCCATTAAACAAAACCCAGACAGAAAAATGTTGTATTTAATACAAAAGTTCATATTATATTGTCTTTGTGAAATAAAATCAGAAAAATTTACTGATAAATTTTATTCATACAGGGTATTCCTGTAATTTTTGGTAATTTTAGTTTCGTTTTTTATTGAGTATACATTCAAATTTCAAGTTCTCTCATAGCACATTAATCGGTGCTCTGAATTGATTGAATCGCATAATCCGAAGCGAATATAACGGAGACACAAATACTTTCAATCGCCTCTGTATATAAAATAAATTTTCATATAATACGAGTTCAGACGTTGTGATCGAATATATCCAATATAGAAACATCAATTTTTATACGATCCGACTAGTGACGTTGATGCTTCATTCTGAAATTATTTTAATTTTCCGTAACTTAGAAGAAGTCATGATTTTCCCTGTATATTGTTTTAAAAAAATTCTTCGATTGTATACTGTTGCACTGGCCAAGAGTAATACTGTGATGTAGATAAAAAAACACTAATAATTTCGTGATGTTACCAACGATAAATGTTAGTTAATAATGGCCTGAAAGTGACATTTTACATCTTCAACACTCTCTCGTAAACTAAACAGAGAATTTTTGTGTGCCCACAGTAACTTCTGTTGAGAATTCCGAATTCAATAACGTATTGAAATTTTGGACAATTTGACCAAATATTTTTTGCAAAGACCCTTTGACGAATCGTTAATCTACAGGGTGTTTCCTAACTACGGTTCCTAACTGCAGGGGGTGTCGTTGGGTCATTTTAAGAGGAAAAGTTTCTATGTGGACATGTCCGGAGTTGCTTTGTTTCTGATATACAGGACGTTAAAATAAAAAAAAGCGGTAATTATAAAATATCATGAATATCCTAAAGCCGATTTGATTGAAATTTGGTAAATTTATTTGAACTAATAAAGCGCTCATTTAGCCCTAACTAGATTGCAATTATTAGGGCCAGTGGCGTCTCAGTCAACAATTTTATTTAAAAAAGCAGGCCACTGACATATTATGTTCATTGGAACTTTTCTTCATAAAATGACCTAATGAATCACCCCCTGCAGTAATGAACCGTAGGAAACACCCTTTATAATAGACTTTCTGAATATTTTCACATTTTTTGAGCATGGTTCGATGGCTAATTATTTAGTTAGTGTAAAGTAGAGGTGTATATTCAAGATTATTGGATAAATATTTATAACACAGTTCAAAATGATAATATGTATTCGTGAAAAGACATTCTACTTAATCGTTTCTTTCATTTGTTCAGAGAATCGAAGTATTCTACAAACAATAACAATAATCCCACAACTACTTTTATATAATAACAATTCATGTTACTGTAGATATATCTCATTTGTGACGTTCAACAAAAAATTTAAAAAAATTTCTTCTGCACATTGACGGATGGTTTCTTCCATGTGTCAATATTTCGGAAAGTTCTGTAAATGTGGATCCTCATGCGACCACCATTTACTTATTTATACACCATCTGAATTGAACGTTGACTCCACTAAATAAAATAAATTTTGTGAATTTTCTTCGATTTGTCCCTGCAGCCAAATGGAAAAATACAAACAAAGATCGTTGTTTCTGTCCTTGAGCGTGTGAATAAACTTGGATTTGTAAGTGGCTTTATTTTTTTCTGAGCGATCTTTGGAGCCAGTATTTTTGATCTTGTAAACAATTCTTTCCACAGTTACATGTGAAATAATCTCATCTGGAAGTCTCTGGTTGAAAATCACTGCGGCATCTCTATAGCTTTTGTGATTATAACCCAGAATCAAAACCATTTCGATTTTTCCTTACTGGATTAACTTCGGTATTCAACCAAAAACTTGTTGGTATTATCAACAACGTTACTGTTAGAAGTGGTAGAAAAATACCAATACGGAGTTATACTCAGACGTTTGATGTAAATTATTTTCTGTGAGATAAAATATGCTATCTTGTGGAGAATTGGTGAGATTTTGATGCAATACGTAAACTTCACTATTTTAGAGATTAATATGTCCTATTATGCGTACTCAAGAAAGCATGTTTGGTGTTCAAGCATTTGATTTTGTGCAACAGAAATGATTTTACTATTCTCTTCTATCATGGAATGACTCGAATTTCTCTGACACCCAGAGAAGTAGTCTTGTTTTGGCTAGAAATTATTTTTCATTCATTATTCCTTTCTGGTCAGTATTTAGGAAGCATTGTATATTGCCCATTTTATCTGTATGTATATCATTCATCAACATCCACTAGCGATGTTTTTTTCTCAACATTGTATAAGTTGAAGATGCATAACAGAATAATATCACCTAGCAAGAAGGTAAATGTTGAACTATGAACCTTCATTGACCTTGACTACCAATTATTGTTGAGTATTATTTGCAAATAGCACTGAAATGAATGATAAGCATAAGACATAAAACCACACTGTTTTAATTGGTCGGAGATTCTACAGGAGGTATTGGAAATGAGGCATAGTTTTCAGTCATGTCGAAATTATATTCTCCTTCCGGTCTGGGTTTCATTTGTGTGTTTGTTTTTAGTATTGTCACCGATTAGGTGTTGATTTTTGCAGAAACATTGGCGTTAGAAATACCGGGTAATTCAAAATCGAGGGCGCCATCATTGGGATCTCGTAAACTACAGGGTGTTAACAACAAGTACTTGCACGAACTTCAAAGGAAAATTCTTCGTTTAATTTTGAAATGAGAAATTCATATGAATAAGTGCCCGCAAATGTTTCGTTTCGGAGATTCAGGTTGTTGAAGTTGAAATTTTATTTTATTTTCAATCACTTTCAATAATTTTTGCAAAAATTAATTTGTTTTTCTTTGGTGACGAGGTTTTTTTGAGGTGAAAAATCAAAATTTGGTATCAATTTTTATGTAGCCTTAGGACACTGCGTTACACTGTCATTTTTCATTTTAATTTCCCCTTACTTTCTTGACAGTGAAATTTTGGGATTTTTCAAAAAGATTACGTGCTCAATAACACTAGGGGAAATCGTTTTAGAGGAATTTGCAATTTTCTGCATCGATGCAGATTATGGGGTCACTTAATCGCCAGATACAATTATCAAGAACTTGAAAAAATCTGAGTCATTCATTCATCGAAAAATTACTCGTTCTCAAAATACAGTGTGTTGAATTATTAGAATATATCGATTTTCAACATCTTGTATCTTGAGAATGAATCATTTCTCGATAACTCTTTATGGATATTTTTTTTATGGATATTCATAACATATTTAGTTATCGTAAAGTCCTGACCAACTTCATGTGGTCCCTAAGTGACCTCATAACCTGCATCAAGGCAAAAATTTTAAAATTTCTCAGAAACGGTTGCCCCTAGCGTTGTTTAGCAGGTAGGTATACCTTTTTTGCTAAAAGAGATGTAGAAGACTTGACTTCGAAAAAATCCCAAAAGTTCACTGTCAAAAAAATTAGGGCAAATTGAATTATAAAATGATAGCGTACGCAGCGCCCTCTGAGTTTTACATAAAAACTAATACCAACTCACCTCAAAAAAACCTGGTTCACCGATTTTTTTTCGAAAAATTCTTTTTTTGCAAAATTCATTCAAAATAATAGAACATAAAGTTTCAAGTTCAACACCATGTATCTCCAAAATGATATATTTTTGGACACATGCTCTTATGAAATTTTTATTTTGAAATCAGTCAAAGATTTACCCTTTGAACTTTGTAAAAGTACTTACTGAACATCCTGTTTAAGAGAGATGAAGTGTGCATTCACGTGACTAACAATATGTCTTTCAGAGAGTAATGAATTTCCGAATATTTTTGGAGATATGAAAAAAAAATAGATTTTCTTTAATTCATATTTTTTTAACCTATTATTAGATGAAGGATATCAAAAATAGAGCACATTTACATTCACAAATCCGTTGAACACCATATCAGATTCTCAAAAATCATAGTTTTCCATTTTAATTCTAATGGTTTATATCAAAACTTAAAAAAATTGTAGTTCTTGATGCCATCAAATAACACCTGTCAGTCGTACAAATGAACAAAATTTTGTAAAATTTATTCTTAATACGAATCAACCAGTTATTCGGAGAAACACCTGCGAAAGAAGAGCTTGTGCGTACAATGCTGACGAGAAAGGATTTGAAAAATTATAGCAATTGCTCGAAATTTCTGTTATCTTCCTGAATACATAGATGTGCTCGCTGTCTATAATATTTTACATCTTTTATTCTTTATCTGGCATAAACCTTACTGGATACATACAGTAGTTTTCACAGTACTGCAAACGTAGGAATAATTAAATACTGAAGCAATCGATAATAGACCGCATTAGTGTGACGTCAAAATGTATGCAACTAACAGTGCACTGAGTCCTAACGAAATATATCTGAAGGAAGCTGCGCTAACATGAACCTTCAGTAACCATTACATAAGGTTTAGAATGTGCGGTCCAAATTATGATGTTATTAATTTAATTATTTCACTATTATCAGCAATATTTGAGAAATGTATGTATTTGATTCGATAGAAAAAGAATTAATACGTCTTATAGAATGGTTAACGTAAAGAAAGTCTTCTAGATAACTTATGAATAAATTCCAGAAAATCCATTATGCGTCGACCAATAGCAAAATAGAATCATGCGTCTAACTTCATGTTGTTTGCTCGTGTAGTCGTGTCCACAGAACACACATTATGTCATATGTAATATGTATTTGAGATTTTCATGAAAAAGTATCAATTTCTGCGTGGATGAAATGTCTGATAAACTTATTTCATCTTTCGACATCTTCATCAATGTTTTCAAATTTGAATGGGAATAAAATGAAACACTTAGCTGATCACCACTTTACTGTTTCGTGACAACTTTTCACTTACCTATCTTTTTTTTTTCGACATTTTTCATGTTCAAAACCATTGTGATATTTTCCCGAATTCCTACGCGTCCACTATCTAGCCTTCGATATATGAGGCAGGTTAAATCACTTTTTAAAACTGAATAATTCGACAGTCACATATTTATTATTATTTCGCAAATTATTTCGAGAAGAGGTGGGGGCTCCAAGCCCTGGATCGACATTTTTTCGTCGTAACTTTCGACGTCCGAAACCGTCAGAATATTTTACGAATTCCTATGCGTTCGCTACCTTATCTTCAGAGCGGCAGGAGGTAATATTTTTTAACATTATTCTATCTTCATTGAAACTGAAGCAACATGTAAAATTTCAAGTCTGTAGGATAAGAGGAAGTGGTTCTGATTCAGTTTTGACTTAAACAAATCTAACAAATGATCAATTAAGCTAGAACATATTTCATTTACTTATTGGTAAAAAATATTTTATAAAATAATTTATCTTTCGAAAGTATCAATTAAGCTAGAACATATTTTATTTACTTATTGGTAAAAAATATTTTTCCAGTTACTTATTTGTTGGTGCATCTCGAACTTTCAATCACAATAGTAGTCTTATTGAACTATACCTATGCCTGCATATTTATATCAAATTGGTAGGTATTCATTATCACTACATTTTCTAATTAGTATTTATAAAATCGATACTTTTTTATAATTGCCTCTGTGATTGCTATACATTATTTTTTTTGTACCTATTCAAATTGTAATCTTATGTACCTATATTTAGGCTCACCTACTTGATTTGAATACACAAGTCATTTCGATATTATCATCGGGGATAAAAGTCTCTCGTATGAGGAATACCTATCTAACAAAATATAATTTCTTTGGCTCATACCACGACGAAAATGTTCAGTCCAAACCCGTGAGAAATATCAGCCCTGAAAGTACAGAGTTTTTTATTATTTTCTCAAATCCGAGTTATTGTGGAAGTTTTGGAGGTTACATGCACTCTTGAAGAGGTGAATGACTTTTCAGTAAGAGGTGAAATTAACAACTTCTGTATACTCATTAATTAGGTTGAATTTTGTTAAACATTTTATTCGGGATTACTTTTATTCTTAACTTTTTTCTCCTGTTTTTTCGAATAAAACAAATAGATTTCGAATAAAAAAATACAATTTGAAGAATTATAGTAGGTACATACCTACTTGTTTGAATTACAATTTTATTTCTATAGGTACTTATAAGAACAGGCTGCTGTCATGTTTGAAGTTTTCTCCTGATCCATTAGTTCCTCATCAAATTATAGCAGACTGCTGTCAAGTCATGTTGTGGGGGTGATATTTCTTAAGGGGTTAGACTGAGATTTTTTTATATAACTGCTCTCCCACAATTTACAATGAAAAATCTACTGAAATTTTTCGCATATATTTAGCAATTTCTCAACTCCCACCTCGGCTTTATGTGAATATGCATACAATATAAAGGTATGATAACTAGGGATGGTTCACTAGAGAAGTGAAAAATCCCACAGAATTCCTTCATAGTATTTTTGGGAGTATTAAAATTACCAATCTGAATGATAATAAGGTGATTCCATTAGTAGGTTGGTATTGAAATTTGAACGGTCTAAACTTAGCAAATCTGCAAATCATGCAAAGTATCGACAAATCTGTCACCCAGTAGGTATAAATTATTCCTATCGTAACGTAAATCTCACTCGTCTGAGATGAGATATTTTATTATATTTCTAAATTACCTACATAAACTTCCAGATAGCTAATATTTAATTCAAGAATGAATTAACACACATGGGCGATTGAGATCGCTCGATTCAGATGATATTTTGTATATTCTACATTACCCTACCTATTAAATGCGTAGTTTGGGTTGTTCCATGAAAAATCAAATATTTCTTGATCCGCCTCTGTTCGAGCAATCGAACCATTCAGCCGATTCAACGCACACCTATAATGTTCTTGGTAATTCTTGAATGATTCACAAACCTTCTTCGAAATGAGCCAAAGATTATTTCTCTAATGAAGCGCGACAGTAGTCTCATCATCCACATATGACGTAATGTATTTGTTGCAGGGCAGGTTCTCAGGCCGGAGGCATTCTAACGTCCCAGCTGAAGACAGCCAATGGCTTGGTAGGAGGGGCGGGCTTAGAAATGTCGACTCCGCCTCTTAGCAGTGCTGGTCAACTCAATTCACAGGAGTTGCAAGGTTTATTTATTAACCAACACGTCAACTATGCGCAGCCGGCGGCCACTGGGCAGAATTTGCAGATTGTCAAAAGAGAGCCGGAAGACTTGAGTCACCATCGAAAGTTGGATTGTAGTTCTCCTAGTTCGGGTAGTCTTGATGGCTCCATTATTATAACAAAACAGTCCCGACCAAAGGTGAATCATAATTAGTGATACGTGATAGTTAATTAGTGTTGAATTCCTCGAAATTGACCACAGTTATTAGTTGTTTATTTCATGTGCATGGATTTTTTTGTGATTGATGCGTTTTGCTCACCCATCTTTTTGAATGATATGTACATACTGGACATTCAACGATGGGGTATATATTAGGAATAGCATCCATTGGTAACCAATCATTTCATTTGGTAACACAGTAGCGAATGATACTTAATGCATGTTGTGAATTGGGAGAGTTCTGATATTCTTGAGTAGATTAGATCTAGGGTCCACCTTGGGCAGCTAGCATGCCGCTAACATCCCTTGGTCGTTATAGGTCGTTCTGGTATCCTCGGCCGGTTGCCAATCCGGAGACCTGGTGGTGGACGTAAATACCATCAAAGACGAGAGCCATCACGGACTCAGCTCTCCCCAACACGGTTCTCGATCCATTAACGGAACACCGAGCTCGACGCATAGCAGCCTTCAAGCGGACGGTTCGAATACTGGACCCATCGAATTCATCTCTGCGAATGGCCTCAAACCAGCAATGTATACAACGCAGATATTCGCCTCCATGAGCAATGCACCACATAGCAGCGGTAGTGGAACTCCTTCGCCCATACCTTACGCTGATCATGTTCAATACAGTACGCAAAGTTCGATTGGCGGTGGAAGTGCCGGTGGTAACTCAGCAATTTACTCTTCTACCGGTAGACCTAGTAGTTCAACTGCCTTTTCCGTGTCAGATCCGTACTATCGCGAGTATTTCACTACCATCGCTTCCGGGGCGGGAACCCCGGAGCCGGTTTATACTACGCAGTTGAGACAAAATCAGCTGGGGTATGGAGAAGAAGCGGCTAGTGGCGGTGCAACAGCAAGTTTTGTGGAAAGATACGTTCGTCAATCAGTATATCACGGGAAAGGGGTAATAGCAGCTGCTACCGCTGCTGGACTCACCGTCGATCTCCCTAGTCCTGATAGTGGAATAGGTGCCGATGTTATCACTCCTCGTGACCAGAGTACGCTGCAACAGGTGAGCCCTAGATTTTATTGAATTCAAACATGCATAGGTAAAACTCATGGGAAAAAACACTCGGTAAATAAAAATAGGTGAATGAATATTGGATATTGAACATGTACTGAAAGGATAACTGAAGTAGCTGAGGGTAGGGCTTTGCGAGACCAAGTCTTGGGCTTGATACAAGACCAAGATCAAGACTTAATGAATCTTCCCAAGACCAAGACTTTTTCGAGACCAAGATCAAGACTCACCCCAAAGAGTATTGGTCTGGGTCTTGGTCTCGAAAGAAAAATAGTGAGCCTAAATCTACTCAATATTAAGAAAATTTTGATGGAAAATTTTATGGCATTTCATATCAATTATTTATTTTTCATATGGTAGATTTTTAAATTTTGTTCATTCAAAATCGAAAATACATTTTCAAAATCTGTATTGCAGTTATACAGTTTACAACAAATATGTGTATGTTGTAAGGTCGCAGTAAGTATTGAAATTTCCTTGGGATTCGGATTCCACTACTCTGCCGCAACCGCATCTTACTGCTCATCACCCAATAATCCATTGTAAAATAGTCAATAAAAACCTAATTAACATTCCAATCATTTTGATCCTTTTTTCTGGTCAATTTGTTAATGACTGAGAAATACGAAAAAACTTTTATATGGATATAAACTGTTGGACAATTAATAATAATATAATAATAATAATAATAATAATAATAATTCAATAATTCAAATCAATGGGAAAAGATGAAGCAAAAATATAAAAATAGAAGTATCTACTCACTATAGCTAATAAACACAGCATTTGGGAGAATGGAAATTTTAAAATGAGAGTGCCTGTCTCTATTAATGCTATACAAAGCAAGGACCACCCAATATTGTTCGATTTATCAACTGTCAGAAAAAAGTGACACGCCCAGTCACACGTGCAATAAGCGACAAAAATATTTAAATAAATTTCATGATCTTCGTGGAAACATTTCGGGAGTTTTCAGTTACCTGTAAAACTATTCAACAAGAATTAAAACCTTTTGTGTATTAGCATAAGCCAACTCATATCACAAAATTAACATGTGAAAATCCAAACACGCATCAATTCATTCCGCATAATCATTTTTGAAAACTTTAATTTGCACCTACTCACATTTGAAGTCCTTTCGTTATCACTTTCGAAATGTTATTAATTTATCTCACCAAATGGTATTCTGCTCACACTTCACTCAATTCAATTTGTTGTTTCACCTTTTTGAATCGATACAAGTCTTAGTTAATATGAAAACTGTTAGGTTTTAAAATATAAGATGCACATTGTTTCAACATAATCCCTACTGTTTCACAATTCGGGTGTTTGAAAATAAATTTCATGAAGATATGTTGGCAGATCATAGATAGACGTCTTTTTATTAACCGATATTTTTTCCGTGCGGACTCTTTCATATCGATTAATATCTATTTCTTGAATACATTTTTGTTCTGAAATAAAAAATACTAACTGTGGTTTCACACACCAATATTCACTAGCAATATTATTTTCTGAAAAATGGGAAATTAAAAAGTTTTTTGTAAGGCGAAGTTTTTGAACACGCTGGGCGGTTACACCGTTCGGGTTTTATATCATAGGTAGGTATTGTTTCATTTTAATGACATATAATTATAATTGGAATATCACTTTGCTATCCGTTTTTGTTTCAATTCCAAAAGATGTTCAGTTTTCCATACTGTTCCTCTTAATCAATTTTCAAATGTCATTCAGTTTATTCCATATATATTATCGCCTACAACATAACTATGATTACCATCGATGATATTATGGGTAAAATCGTCCGTAGGACGAGTGGAATGCCCTGTTTCAATTTCACTAATTCAATATAATCAATGAATAATTATACCAAGTGTTATATTCGATGAGACAATATAATGAAACAAATGTTTTTTCTTGGATACTGGCCAACGAATTTCCTATAGTAGGTACAGGAAATCTGCGAAAGACTGAATACTTTGATGATCTAATTTTCTTTTAAATATACTGAAACTGACCATGTTCTGGATGAAGAATTGAACTGATGAAATAAAATAGTTACTACGGCGCATTATAGTTCCAGGCAATTAATGAAATTCTCGAACATTGGTAGATTTATCCATTGTGAGAAATCTTGATGAGTACCTACCAAAATTTCGTGAATTGGCGCCGTCTAGATTCGTTGTTAATATCTTTTGGAACGGACTTTCTCATATCACTAATTTCATCGCTTGCTGCCTTTCCCAGCCTAAAAGACATTTTTGCAGATGAAAACTATGCGACAGTTCATTTATCGAACTGAAAAGTTTACAAAATCGTTAAGAAATAAATGAATAAAATGATAACTATTTTTATTTATCATCACCGCTTAATCAAATACTGTATGTATAAATGTTATGACTACATCTTTTTAAGAATTATGAGGGGTGTTGTTGAAATCTTCAGTACCTTCATATAGTATGAGGTAATCGATATAATGACCTTTAGGTAGAAATGCTGTTCAAAATTTTCATTCATCTAATTCTTCCTAGAAGTATGCAATCTCTAATTTGCTAATAAATACACATACCCACCTAATGCGAAAGTCGAAAGCAATTTTTTTAATTTTGTCAATGGCTGTGCACAAGAGTGTTATAGAAATTTATCGTTTAAATTATACCTATTCATGATCACCAGTTTTTTATAAAGTCACTCTTGCAGTTAGTAGTACCTATTTCATATGTATTTACCTGCCTAATTTATTTCTCTACAAACTGTTCAGAAACTCTGGTAGGCATGATATATTTATCGATGCAGTATGGTTTGTAGTAAACGTGTAGGTAAGGCAGGATCTGAAACACAGAGAGAAGAGATAATTGATTCAAACAAATTTGTTATTTCTAATGATCGAAGTCACTTGAAAAAAGACCTGAATTGTTTTTGATTCAAAAAAATCTCACCTACTTGAATGAACTGTACGATTCTCTTCGAATAATTGGAATAACGAACGCGTTTGATCAAAATATATTTTCAATATATGGTGTACGAACCTGTTTTATTTCATTGAAAAATACGTTCCGGTGACGACAATTGTGAAAAGAATATTTTGTAACTCTTCAATAAAGATGTATCATATTTGGTAGAGTAAAATAATAAGTCTAAATATGCATAGAAGTATACTTTAAAAAAGTATTTTGTTAGTTATATATTTACAATAGAACGTTTTACTGATAATGTCAAGTGACCTCTGAATAATTTTTTATTTAGATTCGAACACTCATCTCATCTTCTTAAAAAATATATATGAAACAAATAACTCGCTAACTAGGTATAGTGATACCAAATGACCGAATACCAAATTTCACTAGGCACCTATACTGCCGTCCTAAGCAAAAGTACCGTATCTACAAAAAATATGAATATTGTGATATTAGATTCAGTGGATTTGAAAACCTATAAATTTTTTTTTAACCAAACAAACATGAAGTATACTCGATTTAAACAGCCAAAGTTGACGAATTATATTGCCGTATATAAGTTCAAGAATTTCCTATGTAAGAAGGTCGGATCTACATAATTCTAAGCAAAATAGCAGATAGCAGATACGGCACTTTTGCTTAGGACGGCAGTATATAGGAGAATGTAGATGAGCAGAGTTTGTAGTAATTTTGATTCATTGTTCACATAATGTCAATAATAGTTAATGATGATTGAATTCATTGATTTCTGAAGAAGCAAAATCCTGTTCAACTGAAACTATTCAGAATTCAGACAATTTCCTCCGAAAACTATATAATTTTTCCGTGAAAACTTGAAGACAGGATCTGTAGCTGCTTATCAGAAAAAAACGCTCAAATTCTTTCTATATCTTTCCAAGGCTCACTTTCCAATTCTTATCCCGACAGCTCTTATAATTTCAAAGTGAAGATGTGATATGTCCTGAAATATTGTTCATTAACTTTTAGTAAAAGTAGAGCATACAAAATTCAACATGAATAACGAACGTACCAGAGTTTCTAAACAGAGTTATATTATTTGATATCTATCACATCAACTGTTTCAGTCTTTCGATTATACGGAACTGTGCCAATCAAACCCAACACTATTGGACCCTCTATCTCTTTCCCAAAGAAATAACTCCCAGTCACCCGGAGCACAACCAACCAGCCGGAGTCGACCTTGGCATGACTTTGGCAGGCAAAATGATGCGGACAAAATACAAATTCCCAAAACGTAAGTTCGCTCACTATACTTTTTGAATATATTTGGTCAGAGTGGAAAATGTGATTAATGTTATAAGCAAATAACCGTTGAAAGAAACAAAGAAAACTTTACCATTTATGGTACAAGTTCGTGAAGTACCTACGACTTTTTGTCCTTATTCACCTTCATCTATACACTAGTTGATTAAATAACTATTCGTACCTATGACAATTATTATATTGACCAAATTGTTGCAATTTTATTATAATTAATGGTCTAATTGTATCATGAATGAAGTTTTGAATTTTTGTCGTATTATATCAAACGATAACTTCACGAGTTTGTTCTCATCAGAATTATCGGTAATAGGTATTCAGATTTCCTTTTGTTTTTTCAAAACTACCTAGGTATGTGATTCTGAATAATTAGGTACCTACCGATATTTGAAACAGACGTACCTACCTGACAAACGAGCAATCTGCTTCACTTTGTTATTCTGGTCTGTTCAAATTGAACCCATAAGTTTTATTGTGTTGAATATGTCCTGGTGCGATACAAATCTTAATCACCAAACATAACATTAAATGATAAGTGTCAAAATTATTGCGGTGAAAGAAACGAAACTGGTGGATATAACGCTGTGAACATCCAATCCCTAGACGCATTAAATGTAAACACGTTAAGTTTCTGGGAAGTAACCTAAATTCCTTCTACTGGTTATGTGTGCATATAGCAGAAGTAAAAAACACATTGTGAATTACTTGTTACTTTCAAGCTGCAATATATTCCAGTGTCTTGAACCGGACAAACCCGATTTGGCCAGTGTCACATGATATAAGTACCCACCTCATGTCATGTAACGTCTAACAGTTGTAATAGTATCAGAAGCCTGTTTAACAAGTTTGGATGATTCACAGCACGGTGTATTGTATTCTCTACCGTTCTTTCTACACTCTGCATTTCGTTATTTGTCACGTGCAGTTATCTTTTTATAATTTTGAACTCAAAGGTCAGCGGATCACCTGCAAACTACCTGGCCAGCCACCTTTACCTCTAGTGGGAACGTAAATAAACGGGTTTCATTATTATTTTAGCCATTATTCTTGAAATAAAAAATTAGGTTATGGCTACCTAGGAGTTAATCCTTAGTGAAAGTTTCGTGTGAAAAGAGGGATATGCCGGTGTATTCTTATTCAAAATATGTGTTGACCCAACCTTTTCCTCGGAAAATATTGAAGCTTCGGAAGAAAAATTGGGTTAGAGTACCTTATAACCCTATTATACGTTGCACTTTTAATTAATCTATATCGGTTGCGGGAATGGTGCCATGAGTAGAGTACTTTTTGTATACAGCGTTGACAAAAAAAGTATCATAAATAAAAAAAAATTCCAACCTCGTACAATTTATATATACAGAGTAACCCAAAATGAAGTGGATAACCTCCGTTTGTAGAATCCTCACTTCATTACAAGGCTCCTTTTTTCATAAACAGATCCTATAAAATAAGTATTAACATAACTAGAGGGTGTTGAAAATGGAAAAAAAAGTTTTTCAGAATAACTCCATAACGGCTCAACATTTTCTATGTAATTTGATATGACATTTGACAGCATTAGATTCAAATTTCATTGCCTTTTACATTGATTGTAACTTCGAACAGGGGCGTACCTACGGCAGATGAGTTCCCGTAATCGCCCCTCCTCAACTTTCACGCATATGGATTGATATGGATTTTGTCTGATTTTTGAATATTTTATATACACAAAAGGAATGAGTTTTGTTATTGAAGTTGACTACAGTTTTCAAGATGTCTGAAATTGAATAAATGCGTACGTATGTGATATTCGTAAAAAACAAATTTTTTACAAAAATTTTTTTTTTTTTTTTTGAAAACATGATCTTTGATACAAATTATGATTTTAAAAACATTTGTTATTGCTTGAAAACGGATTTTTTCATTAACAATTTTTTTCTACCACCTATTATTGAGGAACCTTTTTTTTAAATCACCATGGCTGGAAAAGAATTATTTTCATTTAAATTTTCATTGTTTAAACGAAAACGAAAAAAATAATTTATTTAATTTTTTTATCAAATTTTAAAAATTCAGATCACTATACTTCATCATTCCCTCCTGTTTTTTATGTTTAAACTTATTGGAACCAATAAACTGATTAAGATACAAAGAAAATACAAGACTTTTTATTCTTTACTAATTAAAGAACAAATCAAGGTTAAAATTCAAGCTCTTACCGAACTATTTATTTAATTATTAACATTTATCTAAAAAAAAAACTTTTAGAAAAAATTTCTTTCAACTTCATTGTTTAAATATCTTGTAAACTCTAATTGATATGACTTTATTACTTATGTAAATTTTTATCTGACTTATATTTATCAACTAGGTATTTCAGCTTTAAATTTTTTCATTAACCATCTACACGATATTCCGAATCTGATGACACCTCGTTCATATTTTTTGGAGGCGAAGAAAAAAGTTTGGCTCAAAAAAAACTTTTTGACTATACTATATAGGAACTTCCAACCTTAAAATGAAGTGAGAATTCCATCATCGACACCCTGCATTCTGAGTTGATTTATAATAGTAGTAGGTAATACTACAACATTGTGAATGCAGTATTTTTCAACTCATCCGTAGTTCATTATTACTAAATACTCTAGGTTATCCACGTGTTTCTTCAATCGCATTCTGCGTTCCAAGATTTATTTAAAATAAGATATCCTCGGAATTTGAGAATGAAAAAGTTGTGTTTTGTGGACGCTGTACGTCATGTACGTTATCGAAATGCTGCAATTTTTTTTTATCGATGTTTTCGAATATCTTGACAATTGATTGAGTTTTGGAAGTTTCAGGGAAGTTAACCTAGTATTTTAACTGACTCTAGGAAAAAGTCCAGTGGTATAGGGTCACGGCGTCGAGATGACTAGTTCATCGTTCCGCGTCTTTCAACCCAAATAATTAGAGAAAGGAAAATGCAATACATTATATTATGAACGAATAAAACAGTGCAAGGAAAATACTCATGACATCATTCTTCCACAGACCGTAATTGAAAAAAAAGTTTTAAATTGTTTTTTCCGTTAACCGTTGAAGAATTATATCTATGCTGGAATAAATGCAATGTTATATACCATTCAACTTGTTTCGACTTGTTGGTAGCTTTTATATTTGCCGAGGGAAACAGGCGATACTTCTTTTCATATAAATCTTCAGTGTACAGAAGAAACAGACATTACTAGAATATCTATTACAGATTTTCTCCCGTCGGTTTCAAATATCACCTAGAAACACCGATTTCAACATCTCAGAGACGAGAAGATGATAGGATCACTTACATAAATAAAGGACAGTTTTATGGAGTAACCCTAGAATATATACCTGATCCTGAAAAACAACTCAAATCGCAGACTGTTAAGGTGAGTTGAAACCAATTTTACTAATTCATAAGAAATCAGAGAATAGAACGTCGACCTCTTGGCTGACATCAAATTTTTCCTCTGGATTTTCACAATTCGCCTTCAGTGCTGATGACGCCCACGTGCAATCCTTGTTCATGTTGCAAAAGCCCATTGATCGACTAGTGCCAATAGATAAATGTACGTTGCAAATTTGATTGTCAGCAGCATGCGCCCTGCTATTTTCGTTTTGAATCTTACAACTATTTTCGTAGCTATCAAAAATTCACAATGACAACCTTTCCGGGCGAGGTCAAGAATCTGTATGGGATTACAAATCTGTGGGCTAGGAGATATCATTTGATTCTTTCTAGTCCGTTTCAAGGTCTTGATGAGATTATGATAGTTATATTTGGAAAATTTCAGGTTAATTTCAGTTCTTTTTCACCCGATCACATCTATATACAGTATTGTTATTGTAAGCAATATGAAATCAATTACCTTGATTGGTATTTTCCTGGACATTTTATGATATTTCCATTTATGGTATGTCTTTCTTGTCTGTCTGTTTATTTATTTGGTATTCCAGTTCTGAGTTATGTTTAAAGTTTCTCGTCAATTAGTCAGTTCAAAATCGATGCAAAATTTGTATTGAACAGACAATCATTACTATTATTGTTATTATTCATTCTATTAACGTATTATGTATTGTTTTCCAGTCTGTAGCTCATCGGTAAGTTAATTCCAAATCGATTGAAAAATTTGTACGGAACAGACAAACACTACTATTATTATTATTAATAATGTATTCATGAACATCGTATCACCCATGTGGACTGTATAAAAACAAGAATTACTAAAATCAGTAAAAGAAACGAATACAAAATATGAAAAAAAGTAAATAATAATCAAAGAAGTTATAAAATAAATTATTATTTTGTAAACATGTGATTCCTCATTATTTTCATCAAGTACTTGAGTACTTATAAATCAGTTAATTCCACTGTTTTCATCGGCATTCTAGATAACTTCGCAAAATCAACAAAAAATGTTGTGCTCCATGAAATAATAATGATAATAATAATAATAATGTTTATTAACTTGGTACATTACGATATATTAATAAAATCGTTAATAAACCGGGAAAGTTACGTAAACTGTAACCAGTTTGTGCCTGACTCATCAAAATCAATATAAATGAAAGATATAATAATAATAATACTTCCTCATAAACACGGGTGCGGGTAGAGGACGGCTATTATTATTATTTGCCGTGATAAAAGCACATAATAAATAAAATACATATTACTATAATTTTGATTAAAATACATTATAATATATAAATGAAATCAGTGGGATAAAACCGGGGAAGTCACGTAACCCGTTACCAATTTGTATGTATAACTGAAAAATGTACCTAATATAAATAAAACATATAAAAGTACAAAATATAAAATACACAAATAGTTTCAATACTTGAATTTCATTCAGTTTTAAGTTACGTTTGAAGTTTCACGTCTCCATAGCTTATCGGAAATTTAGTTTAAAATCGATTGAAAAATTTGAACTGAACAAGCAAATAGAGAGACAAGTAAGCGAGATGATAAAACCGTGGTAATAACATATCAAAATAATTGTGTCCAGTTTGTAGAATTCAATTTTTACTAGTGGATACCATTATTTTTTCAAATTCAGACTTCAATATCCATAGAGTCAATATATTTTCCACAATCATAGAAATTCCATTGAAAGATACCACACCAATATCGAATCAAGCAAATGCATGATAAATGGCTATGTGAAAGATATAGATATAGTGTAAGTTTTCCGGGTTTTCCTACAGCTGAATACGCCACCAAAAATGTGTGAGTCACCCTGAGCGCCACGGAAAATAGTACTATCAGTTCCCTACCCGCACAGGCTATATCTTTGGGTACACTTTTTGAGTTTTTATGATGAAGTATTATTATCATCATAATTGTAGAGGGTTTGAAGAAGCAAAATTGTTTGAATCATAATACATGACCTGCTGGATTAGTTATTTATTTATTACATTCTTGACAAACTGATTATGTACCAATTTTTTACATAGCGATCAAATTATAATTTTTTTTGTAAGATTACGGAAAGGACAACGTTAATATGAAATATCATCGGATATATAAAAGGATGATCGTGTAGGTAGTGCATCTATCAGATGTTTCTTGGGAACTGTCGATTATGATCTTCACACTCGACTGTCTGTTATCGATATTCTCTTTATATTTCTTGTTACTCAAATAATAATTTAATGTTCGAGGGTAATATAACAAGACCTTGATAAATAGTAGACTATTTTCATTGCATCTGAATCTAGACTGTATTTTATAATAATTCACCGATACATTATTTCGGAATTAATAATCTGATGAAAACCCGAGAGCGAAGCTCGAGGGCTTTCATCTCTGATTATTAATGCCAAAATAATGTCGAATAATATTCATAAATACAAGATAAATTTAGCAGCAATAAAATAGTGGACAATTAATCAAGGTCGTGTTATATTTATGAAGATTGTTTCTTGAATCCAATTTTTATAGCAGTCATATGAATGACACTGTATTGTCAGGGATTGTAGCCTTGATTACCCTATCCTATCTCTTCGTTTTTGGTGTCTCCAAACCGATTCATTTTCAAATACTTATACAGCTTCAACACGATTGATTCTATTTGACGTTTGAGATGTATTTATTTATAGTACTGTCAGATGCACAGGTTCCTTGATATATAGGTATCATGCTGATAGTCGGTGACTATTGTGTACCATGCAAATAGTCGCTAATGAAGCGTGTTGATTGGTCCTGTCAAAAAAGAAACAAACGTATGATTGGTTGATGACTGATATTTAATAGACGAAAGAAATAATCCTAAATATCCTTGTATGCATACATGAAAAAAGTGTCTGGCATGCAGAGTGTTTCGAAAAACTATAATACTAAACTAGTTTGTCCTGCAGAATTTCTCTTGTCTAGATATGAATGGTTTGTTTTCATCGAATGGAATACAGTATTTTCTGTGGGTTTTTTGAAAAAATATAATATATAATTCATTTCGAAAGAAGTATGTCAACTACATTCAACAGCAACCTTAAATGTGTTCTGCAGTGCAGTGCCATCTATTTGAACAATGATGAAGCTCAAGTTTCGTCGGCTAATGATTTCAACTGACGCCGCTAGATGTTAGGCATAGAGATAAAAATCAACTGTTTTCAATATTTATATGGACTAGTGACTAGACCCGATTTTGTTAAATTTGTTAAAATGAGTGAAATAAGTTGTAAATAAATCAAGACCTCGAATTATAAAATCAAGCTGAAAATTGTCATTTTTCAGATAGTAATCATCTTGACTGAATAAATTAAATAAACAAATTGCGTTATACGTAGAGGAACTAAATAACAGCGAACATGAGGTTGAATGAAATAATTTCAAATTAGTTTTGGAAAAAAAATATTAAGTGCAATAGGTGGCGCTAACAAACAACGAGCAGTTTGGAATATTTCAGCAGAAGTATTCTATTTCAACAGTCCTATCAGCAATTAAAATTTAATGGAATGAGTCATTTATTGTGGCTGCCATAATTGTAGTATAAATGAAGTAATTTTTTTTCGTAATAATCAATAAGAAATTTTTCAAACTGCGACTATTCCGAAACAGCCTGTATTGATTTTTTCAGATAATTTTGAGTCGTTAACGCCATCTTTTGTATTGCTTCATACGGAATGATGTGTGTATAGGTATAGATAAGATAAGGTTATTCATTGTAGATGATATTTTACAATTAACATCACGATTTTAAAAATACTCAGAAATGAAGTACCTTAAGAAATTTTGGATGCATATGACACCAACAGCTCAGACAAGAAGGAACAAAGTAATAAAGCTCACAAAAAATCACACTCAATCAATTAATTTCATTGAAACTATTTAAAAATTCTCCAATGGACCTAAATGGAGTAACAGCACATGTTTAGTGTTTAGTAAGTGTGATTATAGTTGTGGTCCCCAGCAATAAGCTGTGATTTATTTCCTATATCCTCAATTAATTTACGTTTCATTAGAAAAGTGGTATTACACTAGTAAAGTGGTATTAGCTTCATATATTTCAGCACTGAATATATCAGTGTTGGCTACTAGGTCGTTCGTGTAGATTATGAAGAGAATTGACCCTGAGATTGATCCTTGTGGTACTCTTTAAATTACCGATTCCGTGATCAAGTGGTGCGGAGTTATTCTTATTCCATAATATTATTTTGCTTATCAAGTTGTATATATACATTGTGGCTAACTGTGTCAAAACTTTGCCAAGGTCACAACACATCATCTGAACCGAATCATGACTGTCTAGGGATACTGGAATTTTCTCTACATTTTCGTTCATAGCTGTTACGGTGGATTTTCCTTTTCTATGGCCAAGTTGGCTTTCATTGAATTAACTTAATTCTTCGAAATACCCTTCAGTCGCTTTTTTAAGAATTTTTTAAATATTTTTGACGGCGCTGGTAATATCGATATGGGTATGAAATTGTCTGAAGTATTGATATACTTTTCAAAAACTGGAATTACTTTGGCACGCTTTATTTTTAATGAAAATATTCCATATTTTATGCATAAAAGTATTGATGAGAATATCAATTGGAGTTGTAAGTTCATCAATACATTCTTTGATTATGTTTGTTGATATTCTATATATACCGGGTGGCTACGGAAGTATTGTCTACGGAAGTATTGCCTACGGAATATCTCAGTTATTGTATGAAGTAGGTTTGTGAAATTTGGAGCGTCGATATAATGACATAAGAGCTAGAATTTGAGCATATTGACATGTCGAAGTTAACTTCCGGTCTGACCGGAAGTAACATCAACTTTCTTATTTTAAATAGAAACCCTATTTTTTTTCTTTTCGCTTTATTCAGCATTCAATTCCCTTTCTAATGACATACCACAAGTTGGTATATAACCAGAAACTAGATCAGAAAAAAATTATTATTGAAATTCACCGAGTAGGCCGTGGAAGCAAAATGAAAGCCAAAAATTGAAAAGTTGGCTATGGAAACCATACGTCACTTGATAACAGTTGCTACTACTGTGATATTTTATTTTCATTCGTCGGCCTTATAAAAAGCCGCCAAAAAAAATATTGGAAAAATTGGGAAAAAAACAATACTCTGTATGTCCATAACTTAAATAGGAACATACAACTTTTTCTTGCCTGTACTATTCAGCATAACCATTCCTTTCTAATGATATAATAGAAAGTAATTTTTTGAAATGAAATACCAAAAAATTTGATTTTTTTTTTCGATAAATCTGTTTTTTTGTTATTTGAATAATAATAATTGGAATTTTTGGTATTTCATTTCAAAAAATTACTTTCTATTATATCATTAGAAAGGAATGGTTATGCTGAATTTTTGGCTTTCATTTTGCTTCCACGGCCTACTCGGTGAATTTCAATAATAATTTTTTTCTGATCTAGTTTCTGGTTATATACCAACTTGTGGTATGTCATTAGAAAGGGAATTGAATGCTGAATAAAGCGAAAAGAAAAAAAATAGGGTTTCTATTTAAAATAAGAAAGTTGATGTTACTTCCGGTCAGACCGGAAGTTAACTTCGACATGTCAATATGCTCAAATTCTAGCTCTTATGTCATTATATCGACGCTCCAAATTTCACAAACCTACTTCATACAATAACTGAGATATTCCGTAGGCAATACTTCCGTAGCCACCCGGTATATCTTTAGTCGTTAGCGCCATCTGTTGTATGCTTTTCGGACGAAAGCAAGTTGCATGGGATTCATTCGTGGTATGGAGTGATTGTTTGATTCATTCCGACTACTCAAGGTGGTGCTGTAGGTTTTTACCATTTTAAAGTATTCCTTTACTGCTACACCTAGGATCGCCGCGGCAAATAATAATAGTACACGTAATCTACCCACATAAGATAAGACTTTGGATACACTCATGTGGTGTATCAAAACAATTTCTTCATCAACCGCAAAGGGTTTTTAGCAACAATTATACAATGGATCTTGATTGATTTGGCCGATACTTGATGGATATTCATAATTAAACAGAATTAAATAAAAACAATTGTTTTTAAATATCCACAAGATATAACATGTAATATATTGTGGATATTTAAAAACAAGTGTTTTTATTTAATTCTGTGTAATTATACAGTGGAATCAGGCAGAAAATTCAGAAACGTTGAATTAAAATGGAACAAAAGTCTCCATAATGATTATCTATACCTACGTATTTGGTCTTCTGAGTTCACTCAAAAACTATATTATACGTTTTATTATGTACATAAAAATCGTTACTTCAAGCTGTATAGCATCTGAGGAGTTCAAGTACGGTCTTCGAAAGATTACAGATAACTTGTTTTGCTGTTGTTTCATGAACAGGTCGATATCTATTTCAAGGGGAGACTAATCCCTGCTGTGATGAATTCAACCATACTGAACCATTCTGTTCAACCCCCTTGTCAGTAGCTAACCGGTCGATATTTTCGAAAAGAAAGGGGCCAAATGACACCTGAAGTTTAGATATAACAAAAGTATCGTTACAACTGTGCTTTTCACATTTGGTTTCAAGCGAATTATTTTTGAGAAATATCAGGTGGAATTGAAAACAGTATATAGGTACTGTGTTGGTTGCTCAACAGAAACGAAACAAGCCAGAAAGTATTCAATAGCATTTCTCAAAAAATTGCTTGACCATTTTAGGTAAAGAGAAATGTGTTATGCCTATTCTGAAGTTTCTCTATTCAACCTTATCGAAGGATTTGTTGTAATTCTAAAATTTTTGGATCTATTTGCTATAGTGATCAAAAATGAAAGTTCATTTTATTCCTAATGTTTCATTGTAATACATGTTGAAATGAATTACCACGAACTCCTTGACAGTAGGTAATAACAATGTTGTTCAAATAGTTCCATGTATATGCATGTACTTACTTCGTTCGTATGTCTGTCTGACATCTTCAGCTAACTGCACAACATCTTCACGATACATTCTGTAACTGACTCTTCCATGTGTTCCTTCTCATTCAATGTCTCAAAAATTTCATCCACAGATGCCTCGATTCCTTCTCTGTTAGTTTATTCTTGGTCTGAACATAATTTTGTTCTGATATCAATTACATTTCCACAGCACTTCAACTTTTTTCTCCACCTCCAAAAAATATGTACGAGGTTTCGTTCGATTCGTAATAGCGTGTAGATTGTTGAAAAAATTCAAAAGCCGCTTGCAAAAATTACAAAAGTTATAAAGAATTAACTGAGAAAAAATGGGGTTTGGTTTTTGCAAATATCTCAAAAAATATTTTTCACTTTTTAAATTTGGAAAAAGATTAAAAAAGAAGAGGAAATTTCCCAAAAAAAGTCGCGAAACTGTAGTACTAATATTTATAATTTTCCCAGAGGGTTGAAAATACGGCCGAAAACGGAAACTCTGGCATGCATAATCCACGCCGACTTTGGATCTTTTATGAATAAATTTCATTTAACTTTATCAAATATGAAAATTCAGGCATCTACTGGATAAATCAATTAACAATAATCCTACTGAATAAATCAATTAACAATAATCTTATCGCAATTATTCTATTAATTATGCATTAGTTAATTAACGAGTTTTTTCTACTTGAGCATAAACTTTGCAAGCCCTTTTCTTTAATTTTTTCTGGTTATTTTTGAAAGGTTTCAGAAGAGATTCCCGTTGGAAAAATAGATAAATTGTTATTTTTCACTTTGTTGTCAACAATTCATTCAAAAATTAAAAAGCAACATCAATCATTTATTTTTTTATTATTACTATTGATCTGTTTTTCATGATCAGAAGCCACATGGAAATTATTAAAAAAAAAATTATTTTCCATTTGAATTTTTTTTATAAACAAATGCGTTGTTTATAAGATAATAAAATATTTTTTTAGAAACACAATCTTTGATGCATATTATGAGTTTTAAAAACGGATTTGTTGATTAATATTTTTTATCTACCACCTGTAATAATTATCAAGACATTTTTCCTTTGAAAATCATGATTCATCTTGCTCTTTGATAATAAAGAAAATAGTTTTCATTTAAATTTTCATTTATAATTATTTTTCTTCGTAATGAAACAAAAACAAATAAGTATGTGTTATTTTTTGAGGAAAGTAATGTATTTATATTTTCTATCAAATTTTAAAAATTAGGCATTCCTTTACTACATAATTCTCTCCTGGTTTTTTATGTTCAAACTTATTAAAACCTATAAACTTATGATAGGTACGATGAAATACTTAACACTTATCTTTTTTATTGAATAAAGAACAAATTGATCACAAGCTCTTACCCAATTATTTATTTAATTTATGGCATTCATCTATAAAAAAACTCTCAGTTTTTTTTTTATCAACTTTAATGTTTGAATATCTTGTAAACTATAATGACTATGACTGTACTACTTATATAACTTTTTATCTGACGTATATTATCAACAATATCAGCTTATGAATTTTAGTCTCACACTATTATTCTTCGAATTATGAATAAAAATGAGTGGACAAAACATTTTTCCCAAAGTTTATTTGCCCAAGCATTTTACAAACTAAAAATAAAATATAAATTCTGTTTAATTCAACTAAGTTTAATCATGAAAAATTGTTTGCACTTGATATAAGTTTTTTTTTCTTCAATTGACTTCTCAACTCTAGATGATCTTTCCAACTGAAGAACGGTTGCAGATAAATCAATTCAGCGAACACCAATCAATTCAGAATGGAGAAAAGTATTCTCTGTTAATATCAAGTTGATCGACCAAAAAAATACTTGAAAAAAGTTCCTAGGGGTGGACCCCTAAAAATCATAAAAAATAAAAAGTTATCACATTTCTTGAAATTCACTCAAAATTTCATGCTTATTCCAAAAATATATGATTTGTGTAAGCTCAGATACAAGAATTAGTATAAAAAATTAATAAAACGTCAAAAATTTCCTTGCACGATCGAATTTTTATCTTCCATATTTCAGAAAATCTTCCTCAAGTGTATCTTGGCGTGCTGATTCCGAATCATACCAAAAAATTTATTTCTATAAGGAAGTGGTAAAATAAAAATTTCAGAAGATTTTCAGTACAAACAATGCACTCATCCTCGATATCAACATGTTCTAAGTGAAATGGTGATCTGATTGAAAAATAAGAATAACGTTCTGTGTGAAACTTGTAAAAATGGCTTCTTATATAAATGAAGTTTATTTGGAAGCTATTTATAGTCATAGAAAAAATGTTCCATATTTACACCTAAACTATTATTTTAAAGTGAAGAGAGTGTTTTCGATCGAAGGTGTATTTGTCTGATGAATTTGAGTACTCTTGGAGGCAAATTAACAGTATTCCGAAGATTTAACAAACAAGCCAGACTACTATTACTATTTTACTCTCAGTGACTATGTTTTGATGTGAAATTACTTTTTAAATCACAGCTGAACTTGACTTAACTCAATAGTAATAAACAATCTCTGAAAAAATCACTGGACAAATTGCTGTCGTAATTGGGAAAACCTGACTTATTGTCTTCTAATAACTTTAAAATCCATTTATCTCTAGATCCCATTATGGTATATTAATATTTTCATAATGTGAATGACACATTAACACTACCCAAAGAACAAAAATAACCCAAAAATTAGAAAAAGCCTATGGTCTGCCGTCAACAGAATTTTCGAAACTTTTTAGTGGATAAAGATGTCATGTAACAACTGATAAAAATGTAACATATCACTGTTTCCACCGGAATTTCTGTTGTACATATGACATGACACCTTTTTCATCGAGAAATTTCTTCAAAATATTTTTCCAATAACCCATTTATTGGGAGTTGAATCTATACCAAAGATGTTTGAAAATTGCAGTTTGTCATTTTTTACAAAATACGACTTGGCAACTTTAACTATATTTGATTTAAAAACGCCTAATCGTTTCGTCAGCTTTAGAACTTACACAACTTTGTGTGTCGTGAAAATTATTTAATATTTCAATTGTTATGAAACTAATGAGAGCTGCAATAAGTCAACAAAGTTACGTTGAAGCTAGCGCACCATTACTCAGCATAAACTACACGAACAACTGATGAAAATTTACAACAGATACGATTCTACAGATGCATACAAGTTCGATAATTGTATATTGGAATTTTGCGAATTACGTTGGCATGCGGTCACCAAAGGGAATTGTTATTAATTTTCGCATTTAATTTAATGACAATGTTATAGAGCCGCAGAAAGTTGGCGAATCTGAAACAAATGCTACACGTTCTATAGTGTTAGCATTTAATACGTGTAAATTCATCTTGGTTGATTAATGGAGACAGTGTATCGAAACAATTATTAGCTTGATAACACCATATATTTTTTTGTGCAAATGAGAAGTTTTATTACCTCTTCAGTCAAATGCTACACACTCACCTTTAGCTATGGAACAATCATGGAAAATCACCTCAATTAACTGTCACATACTTCTCAGTATAGAGCTGGTTTGTATAATCCACTGAAGCCAAATGAAACCCAAAAGGAAATATTTTTCACATTGAACATTATCAAACGGCAGAAGCAAATCTTTTTTCACCTGCTAAATCGCCAAATCTAATTATATTATATAGGATGTTAGGGATATGGTTGATGTAGTAGCAAACAAAATAGTAATGAGTCCTGGTAACAAAACTCAATAATTTTCGAGATAAGACCTTCTAGTCCAGGAGGTACTGTCACTTTGGGCCGCGGTAGCATGCGGGTAAGCTGCTCGATCCAAAAGCCAAAGAGCATGAGTTCGAATCTCAGCATTGCCACCGGTCTCGTGCATGGCATCACATGTATTAAAAGGTAAGGGCTACGTCTTCCCCTAGCTCGCACAAGTCTCTGACTTCTGAGGGTTGCACGTGAGGGTGCAACCGGTTGACGGATATAACAATAATAATTATAACAACAACTTTGGCATAGGCCATAGTATACACGCTGGATTCTTTAGTAGTTCGTAATCAACCGTCAGACCCTCGAGTGACGGGTGGAATTGTGAAAGGCTTCGCGACTTGTCAAGAAAAGTTGAAAAAATAATGGATTGCACGCTGACATTTTTTCAGAATTTCAATGAAAAAAAACTCATTAGGAATGCGTGTCAGTCACGCGTACAAAGTCGTTGGAAAAGTGGACAATTGAAGTCATAGTGTGCAAGTTGCAATTGATACTGGTGATAGGTTGTAGTCCGTATCAACCAAAAAGAACCGCCAGATGCCATGAGCATGGTGGAAAGACCGTCAGTCGGCTCTATGGAGTGAAATACACCATTCGAATTACTGACTTTTCACCACGCTGGTGCCGACTGGCGATTAAATTCATGTAATATAAGAGATAAACTATGTCGTGCATGACATCACACGTTCAAAAAGGTCTTCTCTAGCTCGCACAAGTCTCTTAGAGACTTCTGAGGGTTGCAGCCGATTGACGGATATAACAATTTGTTAGAATTTAACAAATTCCAACTCTCATCTTATTCTTCTCCATCAGTAACAGTATCATCCCGTGTATCAGTTTTTTGCAATTCATTTGAAAAGTTGCATCAGTATAATAATTATGTTCAAGAAGTTGTGTATGGTATGATAATATGTATCGGGAATACATATGATATTTTCGCTTTCATCATCACTGTTAGTTGTAATCCGATCTATAGAGGACACTTGATCCCCTTCGAACCACTTGCTCCTCTTTCTTCTTGCCAGCCCAATAAGTGGGTGATGCCAAATTAGGTTCACCAAAATGAAAATAATATTCTTAAAACAAGAAAATATTAGGACATTATTATCAGACAGACGTTAACAGACCTCATTCGATTTCGTATAATTTATCATTATAAAATTCTTTACCACAAAAGTCTGAATTATAAAGAACAAAAAAATTGAAACAGTATTTTTTTGTCTAATCAAATCAAATGACAGCCTTGCATCATTTATATATGCTTTTGTCGGACTTCAATTATTACTTTACATTTTGTATATGATTCAGCATCAAATGATTACAGCGGCTCTCTATTTCTGGAACAAAAAACACAAAATGGCTTGAAATCAGCCACTTTCCAAAATTTATGATCTCTGAATACTTGACAAGTTTCTCAAGTAACTGTAGCAGCTGCTGTAGATCTGAGTAGATGTCAAAAACCCTGTTACCGACTGATTAGATTATGTTTAGACATCATAATGACATCATTAATGAAATCATGGAGTGGTAGTCTAATCGGTTCCAGAGATGGCTCCTGATAAGAGTTTAGACATCGACAAGTGAGTTCCCATATACCTGAGTTTAAAGACTCCTATATGAAAAGTGATTCTAGTTATAGCTATGCCTTTATCGGTATATTTCATGTAGATGTTGAGACGGAACAAGCGTAGTCAATGTATAGATATGGATTCACTGTACTTACTTCCCGTTTGGTAAACGTCAATTCTACAGCTGACGTAAGAATTAACTGGTATTCGTCGAATTTTTGAAAAATACAATTTAGGTATACTGTAAAAATTGTTTCCATGAAATTACATAATTCCATATAGGTAATGCGTTGCCATGCATATTCACGTAGAATTACATACCTCTGTAATATAATGTAAACTCGTTACTTAACTTTTGATGGAAATGTCCAGTATATTCCATTAATTATCACTTGTATATTGATGTAACTTTCTCAGTTATTTCAGATTTAATGGCCATTTCTACATATTTGTTTACGTGTTTTCATCATTATATTCATATAGTGCCAATTAAGATTACATGTTTTAGTATGTATAACTGGATAAGTATTCATGTATTTGTGAGGAAAAATCCACGTTTTGTAGTGATTTGAAATTGGTTGGACATGCATTTTTGCATACCTCAAATGTGAATTTCCATATATTCCCCCATGATCACTTGAATTCTCGTGTGATTTCTACTCTGTTTACAGATGTGATTAAAATTATTATTGTATGTTTGTTTAGGTGTCTTCGCAATTTTTTGCGAGTAGTTTCAATTAACTTTACATGGTTCACTATATTATATTAGTGTATTCAAGTCTTATTGGATAAAAATTTTGTTCTCGTTGTAAATTGAACTTTATCCAACATGTTTTCTTACACACCCATTCATTTCATTTTTACCAGTTTAACGTGGTAACAATTATATTATTTTCCCATTAGTAGTTAGGGTGTTTGAAAACTAGAGCCGTTTTTTCAATCTGAAGTAGAGGATACCGATTATAAGAATATAAAACCCCGATAACTTGCTTCTGAAATCAACCATAAAAAATAATGGATGTGAAAACTCCAGAAGGAAGAAAAACGTACAAAAATTATCGATACTTTTAACGGTTGATTGATGATTTTCATTTAAAAAATATCTTTTGGTGTTATGGCGGTCTCATGTTTATATAATTTTCACTTCACTTCATTAGTTACCAAACGTATCTGAGCAATAATAGTGTACGGTCACATGAAATAAAAAAATCATTAGAGTTACATTTTGATAGTTATTTCCCATATACATGAGAAGCCAATGATTTCGGTAAGTGCGATTTATTTACTCTATATCTCCTGTGCGAGTAATGAATAGAACTGGGGGAGGGGTATCTACGAAAATGACAAAAATTTCATAAGAATATTGTATTTTCTATAATAATAGTATATCAGTTGAAGAAAAATAACAAAACCTCTCTAAAGCAAATGTAGGAAGTAGTCCCAAAGATAAGTTGTTGAATAATAGAGTCAATAATATAGGGGTGGAAAAGTCATCTCTATATAAACAATTTGATCTGACATCAAGTCGGAACAAATTATGTTTCGACAATATGCAAATTCACATCTTCAGTTATAATTGAATCTGGAAGAAAATTACAAAGCACAAGGTGCTTTGAATTGAAAGTAATTGTATTGAAGTGACTGAAATTAGTTAAAAAATTCAATGTAACGATGTTTAAATATATGAATATATGAAACATGTGAAGAAACCAATCTACCGAAGTGAAGTGTTGTAAGTAAAGTATTTACCTTTCTTATAGAAAATTCAACAATAGGGGGTCAATCACTCACAAAGAGTAACATCGCTAACCTCGTCATCGTCTTTCTCCATAATATTACTCTTTTGTATATAGTAATTGTTTCCCATATTGTTGTGTTTTTCTAAAAAAGGTAGTAGTTACTGCTCTTGGAGCTTCATTGATATATACCTATATCACAACTTAGTATAATTCCAACTCCCAAACCATGTTTTATCCGTACTTGATGTCAGTTCATCTCATTCAGATGGATATTACTTAGTTTTTTCACCCCTACTTTGAAACAAAAAATAAGGTAATATTCTCCAAACACGATCCATAAAAAACCTAACATAACTCCAAATCATTCAAATACGCTAAGAAAAATAATTTCACAAAACAACTACTCTTTTCTACTTTTAGTGAACAATAAATCGTGATACTTGCACAAAATGATTTTGAGAAAAGTGTCATAATCC